>PVKC010036648.1:0-13166 GCA_004027635.1 Crocidura indochinensis
AAAAAAAAAAAAAAAAAAAAAAAAAAAAAGTATATTCCAAAAGGCATGAAGATTGGAAAGGAAAATGATGAAAACTGTTGTAATTGTTTAGTAGTATACTAGAATGAGAGTGTACTATTAACAAATAAATTGTAATAAATAAAAGATGAATATTTTAGATCATAGAGTAACCACCAGAACATTTTAAAGGAAGTCTATATTTTAAGTCAATATAATAAAGGTAATACTCTAAATGTAATATATATATAATTTTATATAAAATAAGTATAATTAAATGCCTTATGAATGGAATAACAATATATTTACCAATGAAAACATAAAAATAAAAGGAAACAAAGAATAAAGGGGATAATAATTAGAAGTTTATTGATTAAAACTTAACTTTTGAATACACTAAATATAAATCAATAAATTAAATGTTTGTGGTATAAACCAGTGCTTCTCAGCATCTTTCTGATCAAGGCCACTTTCACCCTTATTTGTTAGTGTGATCACACTGTCTACTGAGTAGCCTCTTTATTCTGTGGTCCCATTTCACTTGCTTTTCATAGAACCCCTCCCGAAATATACTGAAGTCCCACAAAGGGCTATGATCCCTGGTTGAGAATTGTTGCTCTAACCCACTTATTATAAATTAAATTAATTATGGTCTAGGTTCTTGGATTTGTAATTTGGTAAATTTTTAGTAATTTTGAAAAGTGTTTGATTTTTTTTGTTTGTTTGTTTTTTGTGGCCACACCTGTTTGATGCTCAGGGGTTATTCCTGGCTAAGCGCTCAGAAATTGCCCCTGGTTTGGGGGGACCATATAGACGCCGGGGTATAGAACCACAATCCTTCCTTGGCTAGCACTTGCAAGGCAGACACCTTACCTCTAGAGCCACTTAACCGGCCCCTGAAAGTGTTTGAAAATGTAAGACAGAATTTAGATTAAAACAGAATCTTACTATCCTTGCAAAAGGATTATCACTTCGAAGATAAAGGTGTAAATTTGTTAAAAGTAAAATTATGGCACATTCTAGCTATATTAATAAGAAAATTACAATGCCTATAGTCATGTTGGAAAATGCAGACATTATAGACAGGAATTTGATAAAAAAAAATCATGTGAAGGAAAATTGAAAAATACAGTTGCTTCTAAGAAACTAAAAATATCTAAGCACATAACCACCAACAAAACTGTTTCTGCAGATTCACCTAAATTTGATTGCACAGAACAGTTAACTTTAGGGAAAGATGTAGAATTGGTAGTGGAGATAAATGGATAAAATTCAAGTAAATTCTATAGTTAAGTGAATAATAAATACAATTTTATTAATGTCAATTTGTCATTCTTGACAAATGAACCATACTTATGTATGCCATTGCATTAGGGTTAGTGGTAAAAGAAATTTGATCATGTTCTGTGTTAGCTTTGCAAAAATTATAATTATTATGCTATTATTTCTCAATCTTTTTTAAACAAAAAGAAATGCTCCGATTGGTTAGATATATCTAAACAAGATAATCTTTTTGATAAACTCAGAGTAATAATTTCCATTTTGTAGTTATTCTGTGTTTTTTTAACATACTGGGCATTTTAATTTTTCTAATAAATGAAACCGATGATATGAAAAAATTAACAAATATCTCAACACAGCTTATATAGAGACTTGGATTTGAACTCAACTAGATGTGAGTAAAAAAAAAAAAAACCTCATGCTTCCTTTACTCAATAATTTTACACTGACCACTATAAACAGCTCAAAAACTAAAATTATAACTGACCACAAAATCCAGAAAGTGTCTAAAAGTGATTTCAATATTATGGTTGAGAAGCATTTTTATTTTAATATATGCTATTAAAGAATTAATTAAATGTTTATTTTTTATTAGTGCAAAAACCTATTGAAAATGGAGAGATTTTCTTTATTTGGAGCTCATATGCAGTCAGTTAAAAGATTTTTTTTTAGCTTATCAGTAATTATAGGGTTACAGCTTAAGTAACAGAAAGTTTAATCATTGGATTCTAATAGCTTCTTTGCCCTAATAGGATGTAATGATTAAGAGCCAATCTAACACTCACTAAGGATTTTCCATCAGACATCTTCAATGAATACCATTAAGATCAGAACCAGACCCAGGCTTCTAGGATAGTATTCAGTTTAGATTAAAAATTTGAGAGACAAGCAGGGGCCTGAGTGAGAGAAATGGGAAGAATTGGTGGTAGGAAGATCACACTGATAAAGGGTGATGCACATTCTCTGACTGAAATCCTATATGAAAACTTTTGTAAACACGATAATTAAATTTAAAAAAATCTCCTATCAAAATTTTTTGAACTGAGTATTATAAAAGTGTATAATGCCATTTAGTTATATTATTTACTGACACCTTGCTATCTGGCAGGTAATGAATTTAGAATTTTAGAAATAGTTTATTTAATTATCCCAGTTTCTATGGGTAGTTAATTTTATCACTAAAAAAAAATACAGATCGTGTGTACAGTAAATTTATCCAACTTGCTTAAAGTTTCACAACCAGAAGGTGGAGCCAGGATTCAAAGTCAGGTCAGTTTGATTTGAAAGCCAATACATCTATCTTGACTTATACAGGTGAAACATTAAACATCTTATGAAAAGATCCCTAATCCTCACTGCAGTTTAATATGTGAAAACATTCACTAAGTCCTCTCATTTGAACTTCCCTACCTCTAAGAACTAAACTGTTCACCTAATAGAATCAGCCTAGAAGGTAGGTTCTAGAATTTCCAGGTGATTCTGTAGGTTGCAGCTATCTGGATTCTAGTACCAGCCACACACAGGTCTGCCAAAGGTTGCGTAGGACACCCATGTGACTCTGAGCACAGAGATGAGGTACAAGCTTTCCCGCTTCACCTCTTCACCAGGACTGCCTTATTTCCACGCCTCTCTACTATCTCCTTTAATGCATATTTATCATGGGTGTGAGGAAATGATGGGGTGGTGGCTACAGCCCTGAGGTGCTATGATTCATGTCTCTCAGATGGCATATGGCCCTTGTCTCCTTAACTCTGGCAAAACCAGTTTACCCCGATCTTCCTTGGGGTCTATTAGGAACTACCAGCATACTTAAGGGTGCTGGCACTACAACTCAGGATATTCATTTTAATTTTAAAAAGCAGAATGATTTATTAAAGCTTAAGTCTATCACATGCAATATTGTAGAACATATAGTAAAAGCCATTATTTATCTGATACTTTAATGTAGGGGGGCGAGCTAATTCTCATTTGTTAAATAAAATTCACCCTAGCATATGGATCAAAATTAGGCAGGTCTAGAAAAGGGCTGATGAAAACCCCAAACTATTGTGATAGAAGTATATATACAAATAAAAGTTTTAAGAAAAAACTTGTTTCAGTGTCAGCTTTTATAAGTATCAGAGACAAGTGGCTTAATTATATTAAAGTGATAAAACTTGCCACAATTTTCTCTCTCCTATACCTTGAAGGCATTCATAGTAAAATACTTTCACACTATCAAAAGTGCATTTCTTGTGCTCTTCCATCTGATAAAGCCTCAGATGAATATTTTCTTTTGTTTTCAAAAGTTTTATGGTTCCTAGAACCAGAAATGAAGGAAAAAATGTCCTTGACTATGCCATTATCAAACCATAGTAATTTTAATGCACCGTGGTAACAGTGAAATTTGTCATCCAGAAATATCAAGAGATTTTAGAACACATTACAAATTATTGCAACAATTTTTGTAAGGGACTATCATTGTCTGGATTTTAGAGACAAAAAATAATGTAAGTGCTAACAATTGCATTTTTATTAAAATACGAAATACAGGTCATGATGTCTTAGCCACAACTCAGTTCAATCTCCCCTGGCCCAGTCATTGATTCATGATTCTCCTGGCTTGACAAAGTCTGGTTAAACTGCCTAGAATTACTAAGCAGTTAAAGGAACCAATAATGAAAAACTGAAGAAAATTTTCTTAAGTTATTTTAGAAGCATGTCAAGAAATATGGCTATTTCAAACTCAACAAATTCCTAAGGGCAGGAGGGAAAAAGGTGAGAAAAGCAAATTCAGCACATCCACAAAGCTCAAATATAAAATGTGTCTTGCCCTCAAGTGACTCATGAAAAATTAAATTAAATCTGATATATGTAAACTTGCTCTGATTATGCTATAAATTGTGACTTGTTTTTCTTGACACTATCTTTTACATTGCTGAGAATATACACATATTGAGTAGGTGAGGTAATTCCCAAATGTCATCCAAACATGCCCGTTTGCCTTTGTGGATAATATGACCTTAATTAATCTTCTTACCATCGACATCTTAGGTCATCAATACACTGTTGCAGTACTTATACTCAGTGTGTTTAGCTTTTACTGAGCATGAAGTAGTGTCCAAAACAAAGCACTGTCAGAGGGTAGCAGACAGCACCGTGAGAAAAGTTGCTATCTGCATACTGCTTGGTTAGGTTATTTCAGTGGTTTGAACCTCTACACTCTGTTTAATAATGTAGTCACATGACAACTACTATTGTTCTGAAGTACAAATGTCTCTAACATCAGAAATAGTATATAATGTTTCACTACGTATTTTTTTTTTACCATGTAGCAAATGACCCAAATTGACTGGTGTGTGAATATATTCCAGCCTCACAAGTCCTTTTATAAAAAAGGCCTTTGGAGTTGCTAGGGGAAGAGGGTTAGTGATGGAGAAGTACATCTCAGACAATTTACTGTGTAAGCATGAGTCTTTTCAGCAGGATTCCTGCAAGAGAATTACCCTTAGACTAAGTAAATCTACAGATTAGTCTGGAGTCTCTTTTGTGCACTAAAATGTGCCACATTTTTTCCATGCCTAAGCCTTTTCCAGAAAATGGGTTTCTAATATTGTGTCTAAATTCCTTGTTCACTGAACCTACAAGGAACTTACGGAGCAATGGAATTAAAAGATTAAACCTCAAGTCACTTGTGCTAAGTCTTTAAATGCCTTATGAAGCATAGTTTACTTAGCAACCCAGTCTACATTTGGAATTGCATGACTCAATTGCTTTTAGAGAGTCTTAGAGATTCAGGTGTTTTGAGAATTTTGAACTGTTATCCTATTGTAGCAGTAGGCCAAGTGGCACTGTGATTATTCCTGGTGCACATCATTGAGGTTTTATATAGGCTGTATTTATCTAAGTCATTTATAGTGTTTAGTTCAAATATTACCAAATGACCTCATAAGATATGAGATTTTTGTTTTGTTTCATGGCCACATGAGGCCATGAACAAAAGTTACTCCTGGATCATCATTCTGGTGAGCTCAGTGGACCATGTGGGATATTGAGGGTTAAACTCTGGTTGGTCATACGCAAAGCAAGTGTTTTACCCGCTATACAATAAAATGAACTGAGCTTGGAGATTGGGGCCTTTCTACACTTCACCTCCGTGCAGCTTATTGAATAATCTTGTCTTATCTCATTAGATAGCAACAGCACTTTAGGTCTATGTATCAATTTTATAAATGAGGAAAATGAGGCTTAGATAGGTTAATATGAAAAAGAAAAAATGATAAGAGTAAGAGTAGCAATGGCTGGCATATATTGCGTACTTTCAACTTGCTGGTCACAGCTGCTTTTTATGGCTTTTTTTTCCAGTCTTCACAGAAACCTATGAATTCTGCACTAATATTTTTACATTTCCAAAATATTTGTATATCTTTTTGTATTTGTATTCCCTCTTTTCAGCAGGACTGTAGACCAACCTCCCCCACCACCACTCTATCTCTATTATTATTATTATTATTATTATTATTATTATTATTATTATTAGGCCATACCCATTAGAAGACAAACTCAATATTAACTTTTCACCTTTACAGCAAAATTGCTTAGACAAAAGCAGCAAAGCCTTCTGATTCCATTTCCTTATTGACTGCCATCCCATTTCTTCTTTATGCAGAATAAATTTGATAAATTCCTCTCATCTCATTTCTTAAATCCAATCCAGTTGAGGTTTTTGCCCCTATATTATATACAAACTGTTCCTGTGCAGGTAAACCAGTAACTCTAAGCCACCAACTTCTCAGGCCAATTTTCAGTTTTTCTTCTATTTGATCTACAAAAGGTTTTGAAAAAATTATTTCTTCTTTACTGAATGATTATTTTTCTTAATACTGCATTGAATTTGTCTTCTGTTTCTTGATAATCACTATCTTTCAGTTTCTCTTCATATTGGAAGACCTCCATTTCCAGTACTTTTTCTCTATCCAGATAGACTTTAAAATATATATTATTAATGCTATTGAAATTAAATATATGTGTATATATATATGCTTAGAAGACTACAAGTATTTATGTTTTAGGGGTATAATATTTTCACATTACACCTACTATCACAAAGTGCCAACATCTTTCCTCCTTAGAACCCTCCTATTCATTCTCTGTTCCTTACCCCTCAGTTCTGTCACCAGACTCTAAGGGTATGTTTTCATTGGATAATATTTCTTCCCCTGTTTTGTTTCTTTATCCACATGTAATTTTTTTGGCCGATCTCATGTCTTTAAATAATATTTTTGCTTCACATTTTCTGTTGCCCTTTCATTTCACTCCCTACCTTTTTCCTCCTTGGAAGACATGGAAACACGCTCCCTTGACCTTTAATTTTCATTTGGGTTTGGCTCATGGAACACACTGGCAAGAGATAGGGTAGAGTAGAGGAGAGCCAGGTTAGGGTATTTCTTCCCTGCCAGGTTACTGTGGATTGGCTGTGTTTCTGAGCTGAAGCTGATTCTTTTGTTAGGTTGCCCTAGCTGCAGAGGCACTCTCTTTAAGCAGAGGACTCCCTCCCTCCACCTGCCTTTCACACTAGGGATTTTTCACACATTTGGAGTACTCATTCTTTCTTGGAGATTTCTCCAAACCTAGCTCATGACTTTTGTAAATATTTCTTTCCATTTGAATATTCTATTTTTTGCCTAATGGATATATACTTCTCTCTACTGACACTTCCAAATTTATACCTCCAACCCAGACCTTTCTTACAGACCATCCCCCCATCTTTTTTAGGTACAAAATAAAACTCTGTATTTCACTTTCAAATTCTTTGAGAAGGAGGCACACCTATCTGTGCTCAAAAATTATTCGTTGCCTCTTAGCTCAGAGCTTACTTCAGGAGGTGCCCAGGGGACCATATGGGAGGCCCAGAGTAGAACTCCAGGTAGGCTGAATGCAAGGCAAGCATCCTATCCCCTGTATTATCTATCTCTCCAACCTCTCAAATCTTGACTGCCTGCAGCTTTCACCATATAGCTTTCTTTTGGCCTCCACCTAATATGTTTAGAAATTTTGTGTGTTTTTCCTTCTATGACCATACTCATACCAATTGACATCAAGCCACAAACATTTCTTTTCCTCACTCTAATGAACACATGCATCATTGCTGAAGCTGTCTTACTAACAGTTAACTTTTTCACCTATAGTTTATTAAAAGACAAAGAAGAAGAAGAAGAACACTGGGTAACTCTCTTTTTTGAAACCTACAATGTTTCCGAGAGTGAGAGCCAAAATTCTCTACTCATGTGCGGGACTATACATGAAGTATTTGATAATCCTTTTTCCTAATCTCTGACTTATGATAGTCAAATTAGCTATAGAAGATTGTTAATATGGCAGGGATGCCTCCATATAAAAAAAACTACTCGTACTCTTAGAATATTCTTTCCTTTAACTATTTGTCTAACTCTTTCAAATCCTTTATATCATTGCACAAAAATCTTCAACTGGGGTCTATTCTGAACATCTGATTAAAAGGAAAACGTCTCTCCTTGCTAGTTCTCTCAATCTCATATTCTCTGCTCTCTGTTTTTTGTTCTTATACAGATATACCATATATCAACACTCCATATTATTTAATGTATTCACTATTAACAGCATTGCACCCTAAGTATAACATAAACAGCTCATAAATATATTCTCTTTTTATCTCTAGTCTATTTCAGGTATATCAAACAGTGTTTGGCTCACAGAATCAACAAAGAAGTGTTTATTATATCCATATCACACAATTTTTACATATATTTTGGTTTTAATTTTATACAATATAAATATTTTCAATTTTTGGTATTTTCCCTCTGATCCTGAGTCATGCAGTACTGTGAAGTTTGATTTCCAAATATTTATATATTTCTGAGAGCATTGCTTTTTAGAAAGTTCTGCTTTGATTAAGTAACATATTTTCTTTTTAATTTTTCGAGGTTTATTTTATGACACATACTATGGGATGTCTTGATAAATGGTATATTTTGTAAATTTAAACTTAAAGTGATTGTGTTTTCTTCTGTTATTAGGTGAAGTCACCTATAAATGAATGTGTTGAGTTGATTGACATGATTGACATAACTGCTACTGTATATCCTTACTAATTTCCTGCCTATATTATTTTGCAAAGCATATAAGCTGATATACTTTGTTCACTTGCATTATTGTGAAGTATTTTAATGGGTATAGAGTTCTGGGTCAGAAATAATCTTAATCCTTAGTTCAGTGTTCTCTGATATGCAGTTTCACTCAACATATCTTCAGTTCCAAACAGGTTTGCAGCAAATTGCATGATTTAATTGTTCCTTGAAGCTCCATAGTATTCCATTTATAAATCTATGTATATGTTGTATATATCTGTGTATATACATATGTCACATTGTCATAATCCATTCATCTGTCATTGGATAACTAGATTGATTCCATATCTTAGCTATTATACAAAATGTAGCAATGAAAAGTAGGTTCATAGGTCTTTTTGAAAGAATATCTTAGGCCAATGGAATTCCCATTCTAATTTCCAATTTCCACAATATTTACTGTGTCTATGAAAAAAAAAGAAGAAACACAAAACGTTTTAAGTAGTTGCTGGTTTGTTTTTTTCCTCACCTTTTTTTTTTTGCTTTGCTCTTTTTTTTACCTTTGTTATTACTGCCTATTGTTTTCTTGTTGTTGCTGTTTTTGTTTGCTTTGCTTTGTTTTATTTTGTTACTCTTTTCTTCTTTTTTTCCCTTTCTCCTTCTAAAGAGAAATTTATAACACCTAAATTTATAATACCTCCTTGGTTTTTTTTCCCTTTTGCTTTTGTCTTTGTTTTTGTTTTCTTCTCTCTTATCTTTTCATATATCTCCATCAGAACCACATTACTGGAATCATCTTTTTCAGGCTCACAATTTGAGGGAGAAAAATGGATGGTACCAAGACCAGACAGTCAAATGAACATTTAGTGGAAATAAAAAATGATCAGACTCGAACACCAAACCCATAGTCAATGACAACAGGATCGATACCCAATTTATAACAAGCTGTACAAGTGGGGGGTGGGGGTTTAAAAGAGGAAGATATGGGATGCATGCTGGGGAATGGGGTGGAAATGCCTCTCATTCATTGTCACTATGTACTTTAAATATATTTATGAAATAATTGTAATTCACTTTGACCACAATAAAAATTAAAAATAAATAAATAAAAGAATGCTTTTATGTCCTGTGGTAGATACCCCAAAGTAGAACTTCTGGGTTATTTTACAGCTTAATTCTAAATTTACAAGGACTCTTCAAGCATTTTCCATAGGGGTTGAACCAGAAAACATCCTATTAACAGTGGATAAGAGTTATTTTTGGGACTCAGGGAAAAATTTACATGGGATATTTAAAAAAATCTTTGTTTTCTATTTTATATTTGCATATAGATATGTCATGGAATTTTGCATATTAATTTTATAGCCTGTCTGGCCTGAGCTGTAATCAGGCCTTTTATGACTTAAACTTATCTTTCAGGTGGCATTTTTAGGCTTTCCTCCGCCCATTTTTGCCTTGTAGTTGTGCTTTGTGAGGGGTCTTGGGGAAGATAAGTTTTCTGCCAGATCTTAGTAGTACCCAACTTGTTTATTGATGCAATTTTTGCATCCAACATGTTTTCTGCCTCTTTCTCAGGAGTAGAGCAGTTTAGCTGCTACATTTCCTATACTTCTATGAGCAGCAGCATTGAATTTGTACCTGTGTTCTATATCACAGTAGGACACAATTAATTTTTAAAATCTAATTGATGTATTTATTTATTTATTTATTTATTTATTTATTTTTGGGTCACAGTCCACAGCATTTAGGGCTTATTCCTGTTTCTGCATTTAGGAATCACACTTGGCAAAATTTAGGAGAACATATGAGGTGACTCAGATTGAACCAGGTCAGTTGTTTACTAGGCAAGTGCTCTACTTGTTAGATTCCCTGTGATTCTCTGGCCCAGAAACATAATATAATTTCTACATCTCCCCAGAAGTGATGAGTAAATGGTGATGAGTAAAGCGGCTTTTCTTATTTTTCATAAGAGACCTGTGATCTTTTGATTTTTGGATCTCACCCAGGAGTGCGATCTTTTTTATTGTTGTTGATAGAATCCTGAGATAAAGATCCTAACGAGCTAAAAATAGGCTATATTTATCTACAACATCCTGTAATTCATTGAAATTTTTCCCATCCCAGATAGCATTACTTCCTATAACTTCTGATCAAGTCTAAATGTGAGTCAAGAGTCTTTCTATGTTTGAAGATTTTTAGAAGAAAATTTAAGGCGTTTTCAGTAAGAAAGAGTAAACTGCAGGGTGGTCAAGGAACAGATTGTGACTCTAATGACCTACCGGTAACAGAAGTCACCATTTTGTTTACTCCGCATGACTCTTGGTATGCACACCTTTGAATCATGTCTAATCATTATTTTGCTTCAGTGGCCCAAGTGAACTGAAGAGAACCCACATAAAATACACTGTGGAAAAAATAGTCTTTAAATTGAAAAACCGTCAAACACTAACATTTTTCTGACATTTAGAAATGGAAACTATGACTTTCCTCCCTTTGATGATGTTGCAGAAAGAGAATGAGAAAATATACTTTCTTAAGAATAGTTGGAGTTCAATGTTTATTTGTAAATGGAATATTACTGTGAATATCATGTAAACCACTATGATTAAAAAATAAAAAATAAAAAAAAATGAGCCTAAAAAAAAAAAAAAAGAATAGTTGGAGTTGGGAGGAGGGAGATTTGGGACAATGGTGATGGGAACGTTGCACTGGTGATGAGTGGTGCTCCTTACATGACTGAAACCCAAACACAATTATGTATGTAATCAAGGTGTTAAAAAAAAAAAAGAATAGTTGGAGCCAGTAATGGAGCAAGAGTAGTTTCCATGTCCATAAGAGGGGATGTATTGGCCTGCAGAAAGACTATGAAACAACATCTATTACTGTTATAATTATCCTCAAATTCCTTAGAGTGACTTCAAATAATACAAAAGTACTAAGAACATTTATGAGTAGGGAAACTGTGGATGAAGACTATAGTTTAAGTACATTATAATAAATAAACTTACACAGGACAGGTAAAAAAGAAAGTATGGTGAATGAGTTACAGGTGGACATTTAAAAATTTAGACATTTAAAACTGAAAAGGACATTTAACAAGTTAAAATTTCATACTAATTTCATACCGGTTAAGGGATTAGTAGATCCAGGTGACTTATCTTTTCAAAATATATGCAACAATTGAGGGAGTAGCAAAATTTATAAAGCAACTGTTTTAAGTCCTGAAGAGGCAAGTTGATAGTAGTGCAAAAGTAACAAGTGACAGTATATTCTAATCTTTTCATTAGACAAATCAATTAAGCAGAACATCAGCAAGGAAATAAAATTCCTAAAAGAAGAACTAGATGAACTGGATGAACTGGTACATAAATAAACATACACAGGACCCTCCAACTACCCATCAAAAGTCAAATAGATATTCTTATCAAATGCAGACAGGATATTTCGAGATTACATCACAAGCTGAGACAATTTGAGCGTCCCAAAGTCACAAAAATAAAATGTATATTAAGTGTCTTTTCAGATAGTAATGTTATGAAAATAGAAATTAATTAGAAAAAGAAACAAAAAAATTCTGAAGATGAGCAAAATATTCTTGTATACCCATTGAACAAAGAAGAAATCAAATAAGAAATTAAAAGATTGGCGGAAGGCCTTCTCTCTAACTTGGGTGGTCTGGGGGCCTCGATAGGCTCCTAGCTGCCCCCTCTTCGGCCACGGCCTCCAGGCCTCCTGGGGTGGCAGCCCAGGTGGTCAGACCAGGTGGGTTGGGGGGGGAGTCCCCTCCTAGATGGGGTCCCAAGCTTTCCCCGCCCTTCCCCTAGATCTGGGGTAGGAAAAGCCCAGGGTGTGGGGTGGAGGATCCTGGCTTCCGGCTCTCTGTCTAACTTTTCTTGAGCTGGAGGCAGGGTTTACCCAGCATGGATTTCGGGAAGTCCCATGTGGAAGGCCTTCTCTCTAACTTGGGTGTGCTGGTTGCCTTGATAGGCTCCTAGCTGCCCCCTCTTCGCCCGGGCCTCCAGGCCTCCTGGGGTGGAAACCGCGCGCACTGTTTTATATTAAGAATATTCCCTATCCTTTTGTTATTGTTTGTGTATCCAGAATGTCTATTTGTATTCTGCCCTTTCCCACTCCCGTACAAAACTTATTTTTTACTCCTTTACTCTTACCGTCCTAAACACCACTAACCCACATTACTCCTTTTAACTTCAGTGCTTCACAGTCTAATCACAGACCAACATCATGTGTTGTGTTTTACAACCCTAAACTATTTCAAAAGACATACAATGGACACGAATTTCTTTCAAATATTCTTTTTTTTCCTCTTTGACATCTATAAATCTTAGTAAATATTCTCTTGACTAAGACGGTTCTAACCACTTTTTTTCTTCACTTTATGAGTTGTTCATTAAGTAATTCTGGTGATAGAATCTCCCAGTTAATGCTTTTGATTGAACCATGTCATTGAGTTTGTTGGATTTGTTCTTGTGCTCCCCATATTCGTTAGTAACACCATGTGGCATTGTTCCTTTTTGCATAGGCACATTAAAATGAGAAATTACTATCCATACAAATAAGATCTTATTTAATAGAGATTGGAACATACAAATCTTGTAATGTAAAGGGACCTTATACCCTGAACACTGACATAATGACCTGGCACAGGCCTCAGAAGAAATGGCATTATCCATTCACCTCTGAACCATGGAAACAATCCACGAAACATCCAAGTTGTCTATAACATCACCAGGAAATAATCCTCTATCACGGAAGACCCTACCACTGCTCAAAAGTCGAACTGCT
>PVKC010036649.1:0-13173 GCA_004027635.1 Crocidura indochinensis
AGAAAGAAAGAAGAGAAAGAAAGAAGAGAAAGAGAAAAAGAAAACTACAGACCAATATCCCTGATAAACATAGATGCAAAGATCCTCATCAAACTCCTGGCAAATAGTATCCAACACCTTATCAAGAAGATCATATACCATGACCAAGTAGATATCAATCCAGGAATGCAAGGATGGTTTAACACACATAAATCAATCAACACAATACATCATATCAACAAAAGAAAAAATAAAAACCATTTGATCATATCAATAGATGCAGAGAAAGCATTCAATATGTTCCAATACCTGCTTATGATTAAAAAACTTTTTATTTAAATAAAATCTTTATTTAAGCACCATGATTATACACATGATTATAGTTGGGCTTCAGTCATAAACAGAACACACCCCCTTCACCAGTGCAACATTCCCACTACCAATGACCCCTCTTCCCAACCCCTGACTGTATTCAAGACAGGCATTCTACTTTTCTCACTCATTAAGATTGTCATGATAGTTTTTAGTGTAGTCATTTCCCTAACTGCACTCAACACTTTTTGTGGTGAACTTCATATTCTGAACCCATCCTTTCAACCCTCATCTCTATTGTCTCTGGGGATTATTACAATAATATTTTTAATTTTTCTTAAAACCTATAGATCAGTCGGACTATTCTGTGTCTATCTCTCTCCCTCTGACTTATTTCACTCAGCATAATAGATTTCATGTACATCCACGTATTGGAAATTTTCATGACTTCATCTCTCCTGTCAGCTGCATAATATTTTATTGTGTATATGTACCACAGTTTTTTGAGCTATTCTTCTGTTGAAGGGCATCCAGAGTCTGGCTATTATAAATAGCACTGCAATGAATATAGGTGTGAGAAAGGGATTTTTTAATTGTATTTTTGTGTTCCTAGGGTATATCCATAGGAGTGGAATAGCTGGATCATATGTGAGCTCAATTTCCAGTTTCTTGAGGAATCTCCATAATGTTTTTCATAAAGCATGGACTAGATGGCCCACCATCAGTAAATAAGTTCCTTTCTCTCCACATCCCCACCAGCACTGATTGTTCTTGTTCTTTGTGATGTGTGCCAATCTCTGTTGTTTCGATTTGCATCTCCCTGATGATTAGTGTTGTAGAGCATTTTTTCATGTGTCTTTTGGTTATTTATATTTCTTCTTTGAGGAACTGTCTGTTCATTTCTTCTCCTCATTATTTGATGTTATTATTTGTTGTTTTTTTTTCTTGTTAAGTTCTGTCAGAACCTTGTATATTTTTTTATATTATCCCCTTACATGATAAAAACTCTTAACAAGCTGGGAATGGAAGGAATTTTTCTCAATATAGTCAAAGCCATCTACCACAAGCCAATGGAAGATATTATTATCAATGGATATGAACTAAAAGCCTTTCCTCTAACATCTGGTACAAGACAAAGCTGAGTCCTCTAACCTCTCCAATTTAACATAGTACTGGTAGTACTTGTTATAGCTGTTAAGCAAGAAAAATATATCTAAGACATCTAGAAAGGAAAGGAAAAAGCCAAGCTTTCACTGTTTGCAGATAACATGATTCTATATTTAGAAAGCCCTAAGTACGCTACCAAAAAGCTTCTAGAAACAATAGATTTATAGAGCAAAGTGGCAGGCTACAAAAATAACAATCAAAAATCAATGGCCTTCTTGGGGCCAGGGAGATAGCATGGAGGTAGGGCATTTGCCTTGCATGCAAAAAGATGGTGGTTCGAATCCCGGCATCCCACATGTTCCCCCAAGCCTTACAGGAGTGATTTCTGAACATAGAGCCAGGAGTAACCCCTGAGCACTGCTGGGTGTGACCCAAAAACAAAACCAAAAAAAAAAAAAATCAATGACCTTCTTAATCACAAATGACAGAGAAGAAATGGACATTAAAAAAAATTATTCACATTAGTGCCTCAGAAACTCAAATATCTTGGAGTCAACTTAACTAAAGATGTGAAAGACCTATACAAAGAAAATTACAAAACCATGCTTCAAGAAATAAAAGCGGACAAATGGAAATGGAGACATATCCTGTTCATGGATTGACTAGATTACATAATTAAAATGGCAATACTCCCCAAAGTTTTGTACAGACTTAATGCTATTCCTCCAAGGATATTCATGACAGTCTTCAAAGAAGTGGATCAAACACTCATGAAATTTATTTTGGAACAATAAACATCCAAGAATAGCTACAGCAACTCTAAGGAAAAAGAAAAAAAAATCTTAAATTTTTCTACAAATCAATAGTCATTAAAACAGCATGGTTTTGGAATAAAGACAGATCCTTAGATCAGAGTAATAGACATTAGTATTCAAAAATTGTTCCCTAGACATATAATCAATTAATATTTGATAAAGGGGCAAGAAAAGCAAAAAATGGAGCAAGGAAAATCTCTTCAACAAGTAGTGTTGGACAACTGGTCAGCCATATGCAAAAAAGCAAACTTGGGCCTCCATCTAACACCATGATATATAGAACACATAGGTAAAACACTCCATGATATTGAGACCAAAGTCATCTTAAAGTAGGAAACAGCACTGACTGAACAAGTGGAAACGGAGATAAACAGATGGGACTATATTAAGCTCTGAAGCTTCTGCACCTCAAAGGAAAAATAGTGACTAAGATACAAAGATCACCCATAGAATATGAGAAATTATTCATCCAATACCATCAGATAAGGGATTAATATCTAAAATATATAAGTTACTGACAGAACTTAACAAGAAAATATCATCTTACGCCATCAAAAAATGTGAAGAAGAAATACAAATAACCAAAAGACACATGAAAAAATGCTTCACATCACTAATCATCGGGGAGATGCAAATCAAAACAACAATGCGGTACCATCTCAGACTACAGAGACTGACACACATCACAAACAACAAGAACAATCAGTGCTGGCGGAGATGTAGAGAGAAAGGTACTCTCATTCATTGCTGGTGGAATTGCTGTCTAGTCCAGTCTTTATGAAAAACAATATGAAGATTCCTCAAAAAACTGGAAATTGAGCTCCCATATGATCCAATTATTCCACTCCCAGGTATATAGCCTAGGAACACAAAAACACAATACAAAAACGCCTTCTACATACATATATTCATTGCAGTGCTATTTACAATTATCAGAATCTGTAAACAACCCAGATGCCTGACAACAAATACATGGCTCATGGAACTGTAGTACATAAACACGAATTTTCCTATATATGTATGGACATGGAAATTATTGTACTGAGTGAAATAATACAGAGGGAGAGAGATAGGCACAGAATAGACTCACTCATTTGTGGGATTTAAGAAAAATAAAAAACAGTATTGTAATAATACCCAAAGACAATAGAGATGAGGGCTCAAAGGATCAGCCCATGGTATGAAACCCACCACAAAGATTATTGGCTTCAGTTAGAGAAATGACACACTGACAACTATCATGACAGTGGTAGTGAGTGATAAAAATAGAATGCCTATCTTGAAGAGAGGCAGGGTATGGAGGAGGAGGGAGATGGAGGGCATCGGTGGTGGGAATGTTGCTCTAGTGAAGTGGGGTGTTCTATTTTATACTGAAACCCAACTACGAACATGTTTGTAATCATGGTACTTAAATAAATATATTAATTTTAAATAAATGTGATGGCCATCATTATCTACATGCCAACATGGGGGGATAACAGAAATTATTAACATTTATAAGGTGATACCGTGACAAAAATATGACCATTAGAGAAATCTCAATACACTATGTACAGAAATAAATATTGTAGGGAAAATTAATTAGGAAATAATGACCTTAAATTAAGTAATGAAAAATTGAACTTAATGTATATATAAACTTCTATATCCCAAATAATGATATAGTCTTTATAAGAACACATGAAACACAATTAAAGATAGATATATTGATACAGGAACAGTTGCACTGTGGGTAGGTTTTATACTTTGGATATAGCTGATTCAGGTTCAATTCCAAGCATCCCCTATGGTCCCCCAAATCTACCATGAATAATTTCTGAACACAGAGCCAGGAGTAGTCTTTAAATGCCACTGAGTGAAGTACAAAATCAAAAACAAGAACAAAGATAGATAAATATATTGGTTATACAAAAAGGTCAATAAATACATGAAGACTTAAGTTATATTAAGTATTTCTTGTACACAATGGTATATTAATCAAAAATAACCAGGAAGGGGAAAATCTCAAATCTGTAGGGACTAAAAAACACAATTGTTTTTTTTTGATCTTTTATTTAAACCATTGTGATTTACAAAGTTATTCACAGTTGGGTTTTAGGCAATGTTTCAGGACCAATCCCACCACTAGTGTCAGTCTCCCTCCACCAATGTTCCCAGAGTCTATTCCATGCCACCCACCATCCACCCCAATTGGTCATCATAACAGGAATATTTTAAAGTTTGATAGTCAAAGTTTGAGTTTCATAATTTTATTGTTTTTAAATCAGAATTTAATATTTATTTAGTTCTGTCCTTTCCTAACACCAACAATATACCTGAAACCCTTTGCTCCTGTCTCCCATCATTTCATATAAATATTTCTTCTTCCCTACTCAATTTCTTTTTTTTTCCTCACTATATTCTGGGGCCTAGGGTATTCTTGAAAACACCAATTTAAGTCATTGCATTTCTTCATACACCTATTATAATAACACCTGTAAGTAGTATCATCTTATATTTATATTTTTTCTGGCTTACTTCAGTTAACATTATCTTCCACTTCCTTCCATTTATCAGCAAATAGTATGATAACATCATTCCTTTCTTCTATGTAATATCCCATTGTATCCATTGTATTCATCCATTGTAATTTATTCATTATAATATCCATGCATCCATTGTATTTATGATCCACTTGTCTGTTGTTTTACATAGAAGTTGATTTTAACTCTTAGCTATTGTACTGAGTGCTGTGATGAATAGTGTGCATATATTCACTTGGATGGGTATAAAAATGCAGTTCTTAATAACTTTTCCTGAAGAACAAGACAAAAATAACATCCCATGGGATACAGTCAAACTTTGTTCATTGTGATACATACCAAGGACATGAATAAACACCTTTAAACCTAACACTTAAATGGATGAGAAAAGAAAGAACAAACAGAACCAAACATTAGAAGGAGGAAAAATAATAAATATTAGACTGTAAATAAATTAATTGGAAAACAAAACAAGGTCAATTTATGAGAGATGGCTAAATGAACTGAGTACTACTACAAAAATACACTTTCAGGAAGCCAAGGAGGACCTGGCTTTGCCTGGTCCTCCAAGTATACACAAGAGTGATTCACAAACCAGAAGTAGCCCCTTAACACCGCTGAGTGTATATCAAAATAAATACAAAAAAAGATAGTGTAAAATATCAATGAACTCACAATGTGGTTCTTGGAAAGAATCAATGAATCAATAAACCACTGACTAGGCTAAATAGTAACAAAGAGAGAAATTTCTGACAAAAAGACCAGAAATCAAAAAGAAAAAGTTACAACTGATTCTGCAGGAGTACAAAGGAACATAGAAATCATTAAAAAATATTGACACAAAAACAAACATGACAACTCAGAGAAAAGGACAAAAATGTATAAAACATCCCATGAATTAATTAGACAGAAATAACATTAGAAAACCAATGAATAAAAAAATATCACTACAAAGACCCAGAACCAAATTACTTCACCAATGTATCTCAATAATGTCAACTAACAAATATCCATTGTGATCACATACTTTAAAAATAATAAAGAGGTGTACATTCCCAAACATAATCTATAAAGCTGATTTCAAAACCAGACAAGGATTTACTGTGTACATGTACATGAACACACACACACACACACACACACACACGACTGATGAACAGATGCAAAGTTCTCAGTAAAAGCTTGGTAAATCAAACCCAATAACACAGTAAGTGCATTATTTTCTCCCAAGGATTCAAGATGGTTAAACATATGCAAGTAAATTAATATAATAAACCACATTAACAAAAGAAAGATTAAAAAAAATCACATGATCACAGTAGATGCTGAAAAGATATTTGACAACAGCATCTCTATTTTTTATTTATTGGATTTCCAGCCACCCCAGCAGTGCTCAAAGTTTACTCCTAGCTTGCACTAAGGAATATCTCCTGGTAGACTCAGACTCAGGAATCATATGATATGCTGCATTAAACCTGCATTGGCTGTGAGCATTGCAAATGTCTTACCTACTGTAACATCACCCCAGGCCTCAACATCATCTTTGATATAAACATTTAATTCATGAATTGAAAACAAAAGAAAAATGAAGTCCATACATATTAGAAATACAGCTAATAAATAATGTTAAAGAGTGGTGAGTGCAATTAGGGCAAAGAAGAGTCTACTGTGACAATATAGTTGGAATTGATCACTGTGGGCAAGAACTGGGTGCTGAAAGGGAATAAAGTGATATGCATGGTACCCCTTCATTAACAATAGCACCAAGAACAGTGTCAAAAGAAAAAGAGAAGGAGAGAGAGAGGGAGAGAGAGAGAGAGAGAGAGAGAGAGAGAGAGGTAAAAAGCCTGCCCTAGAGGCAGATGAGGAGATGGGTGGGAGGGAAACTGGGGACACTGATAGTAAGAAATGTGCACTGGTGAAGGGCGGTGCACATAATATGACTGAAACTCAATCATGAACAATTTTGTTACCATGATGCTTAAATAAAGTAATTATAATTTTTTTAAATAAAACCTGAAAGTTTACCCCCCCCCAAATAAGACAAGGATTACACTCTCCTTACTATTTTTCATCATGTATTTGGAAGTCCTAGCAGAGCAATCAAGCAAGAAAGTGTTGCGGGTGCACGTGTAGGGGTCGGTAGACCTGGAGTCCCTGACAGACCAGCATCTCCCTCTTCCAAATTTCTTCCTAAGGAGTACGGGGTTAGAAAAAAGCAGAGCCAGTGAAAGAAAAACACACTAACGCAGTGAGGAATTCGTCAGAGTAGAGTTCATTTCACTGAAGCCAAACATGAAATATTTATACAATAGAAGGGAAGGGAGCACTTTAGTGTTTATGGCTTATCAATTAAGGACATACAAGAGTGCATTCCCACCATACCAGTGACTCAGATGTTATGCCAGATATACAATGTTTAACAATTTATTGCTGACACTCTTTATTCAAGCTTTACATCAAACTTTGCTAACTATGTCCGGCCTGGTCGAAATATAGTATAGCAGATATGGATGGTGGTGGGAGAGGAGCCACATAAGCAAGAAAGAATGTCAGCTAATTATGGCCCTACAAGAAAAGATTAAAAAAAGAATGCACCCGAAACCTCAATATCATTGATTCGATGTCTGTGAATCTTTGATCCTCATGAGAAGTTTACCTCAATCTGAAAACAGCTACAATTGAACCAAGCTTGTGGTTCATTAATGTTTCCTGAACAATAATTTAAAATTTGCCTTCACCGATTAATGATTATCTCTTCTCCACTTAATTTACCAATTACATAATTGACAATTGTTAACCAAGATGCATAGCACATTGGAAAGTTGCTAAGATCCTAAAAAAAAGTCTCATCATTGGCATAAGTCAAAAATACCTTTATTATAAAAATATTATGACTATGTAGTAATATATGATAGCTAACTATGTAGTCATTTTCCAATATATAGAACTTTATGTTGTAAACCTGAGTGTGTAAATATGTGTATTTATCTACATCTATATCTATATCTACCTACATATGTGTGTGTGTGTATATATATATACTATGTGTTTTGTTTGTTTTGGGGTCACACCTAGTGGTTCTAATGGCTTACTCATAGTTCTATGTTCAAGCATCATTCCTGTCTGGACTTGGGGCATCATGTGTTGGGCCAAGGATCAAACTTGGGTGTGCCAGGGGCAAAGCAAACACCTTAACCCCTTTATTATCTCTAAGCTCTCACTATATTTTTCATTTTAAAACATTATTTATATAAATTGTCTTAAAGTGTATTGATATGTAGCAATTTTATTATAACTAATAAAATCATTGCTCACTGTACTAGTAGCCACCACCAAATACTGATTAAAGAAGTATAAAGAAAAGGTTAAACTAACAATTCACTGTATTAGGATAAAATAGCAAAGCCTAAGCAGATAAAAGGATCTTGCATTTGGTAAAGCAATAGTCTCCTGGTATTAGGATTTTCAGAAGATAGGGATAGGAAAGGTTGCCTGACATGTAAGCCAAATATGTGTTAAAACTTGTCAGAGGGACAATATCATGATAGAGGAAAAGCACAGCCTTCAATCACATGCTGGACCTGAACTTACTGCTCTCTGGCTGTTATCTAAACACAGGCACCTTTTTTAACTCACTCAAACTTAGGTTCTTCATGTTTCAACTTCAGAACTGGCAGCTAGCTGTGCAGAGACTAATAATTTTCTGGTCCACTCTGACTCTATGTACCATACTTTTAACAGTACCCACCTCAAATAATGATTTGTTAGACCAATGGCATAATATAGGTAGAGTTTAGAAAATTGCAAAGACTTAGAAATTGTCATTAATGTCATGTCCAAAGTCTACTAGCAGTTCACTGATGAACTGAAACACTCCAGGTATCATATGGAATAAGCTTGAATTGTTTGAATGTGAAGTACATCTTACTAAATTCCAATCAAACTAAATCAACAGACACCATTTCAGCATAGAACTTCTTGAAAATACTGTGGGGAATATAAGCCTCTAAGGCAATAACTTCTCTAAAGGGAACTTGTCTGCAAGTTTAAGGCTCAGCATATAAATTGTTAAATATCATGAGACAGCAATGGCTACATTTGTAGGGCAGCAGTCAGTGCTACAAATACTTAAAGATGACTCTTGTTCTCATAGGAAAAACAGGATTCCTACTCTCAGTAATTTAGCATATATATATACATGACCCTCGAGGAATCTTTTTAATAACCTAATGTCTCATCTTTCAAAAAGGTGTTTCCAATAGAACTGACAACACTCTTTACTGAAAACAGACTACCTGCCTCAACTTTATCTTCACTAAATATGAGCTCTAAGCAGTTTTCAGAGCTATAGCAATCAGTTGACAGTAAGCCAGTATAAACTTGTACTTTGTGACTTCATAATACTGTTTCTAAAGTAAGTACAATCTCAGTGGCATTAGCATCCCATATGTGCTGGTAGACTTAGTTTTTCATTAACTTTTTTATAATGACAAATAATTTTTAGATATTTTAATTGAATCACCATGAAATAGAGTTAGAAAGCTGTTAATGGCTGAGTTTATTTTATACAATGTTCCAGTACCCATCCCTTCACTAGTGTTCATTTCCCACTACTAATTTTCCCAATCTCTCACTCCCATGTGCAGCCTGTCTCTATGAAGGACACTTTTCTTCTCTTTCTTTTTCGCCCCTTTTCCCTTTAAGGCACTGTGGTTTACAATACTAAAACTGAAAGGGTATCATGCATATCTATTTAACCTACTTTCAGCACCCAATTCTTGTTCAGAGTAATTATTTCCAACTATTATTTTCATAGAAATAGCACCATATTTTTATTTTAGACTTGCAGGGTTGCTGTGTATATCCACCAGCAGAGTGTCAGGATCTCCCAACCATTATCCTGTTAGTCTGACAAATTGCAGGACAAGCAACATTACTCTTGCCACCCCACCCACAATCCCCCCAACTTTGTCACTCTCTAATCATATATGTAGGCTTCATTGTGAAGTATGTTGGTAAATTTTCAATTAAAATTTTTGTTTTAAGCTTACACAAAAGGGACCTATTACACTAGCAGCCCAGGGGACTTTGTGGGGAGGTCTGAGATGAATACTGGGAACAGCAATAGTGGTAGGACAACACTGGTGGTGGGAATGACCCTAATTCACTGTCAATATGTACCTTAAATATAACCGTGAAAGACCTGTAATTCACATTGGTTACAATAAAAATTAAATATTATTTTAAAAAATGTTTTGATATGAGGCCACACCCAGCAGTTCTCAGAGCTTCTTTCTGGCTCTGTGTTCAGGAATCACTCCTCTAGGCACTAAGGAGATCATATGACAAATTAAAAGAGTCAAACAAGCAAAAAAAAAGAAAATATAGCAAGAACCTAAGGTCAGATACTCCAAATTCATGGTTCCTTATTAAAGAACAAACAAGGGCTAGGGTAGATCTCAGTGGCAGAACAATTGCTATGCATGTGTGATGCTCCAGGTTCAATCACTGGCACTGCATAAATAAATAAATGAATTAATAAGCTGACCCTGAATAACCCAACTTCCTCCATGCTTCCAACTGTCAAATGCCCATCATCTTTGCTGTTAGTTTTTGTAGCTTATATGGAATTAGAAATTGGATTCAAGAATGCAGAAGAGAAAATTAAAAGCAATGGAGGTCAGAGCCAGCATAAGGTAGCTGCCTTGATTATGCAACCTGGGCTAACCAAACTGTCAGGTGATATTTGTCTTCCTCCCTCACTTGTTCTTTCTTGGTCCAGCACTGTTTTATGGAATAATATTTATTCTAAGTTTCAAATGTCTAATCATATCAGTTTAAAGTTAGGAACAAAAAGAATCTTATGTTTTTCTCCTAGTCTATCTTCTATCTACTGGAAAATATTTGCAGTTGGATGAATATAAGGAAGAGCAAATTCTTTTATGGTTCTTTCCAATGACTGTCTTACACAATAAATAACTTTCCAGTTTTGCTAAGGGAGATGGAAAATAAATGGGAACCAGGGATGAACACCAGTCCAAAATTCAAACTGATAGGTCCTTCCAGTCTCTGTCTCAGACAAAGTAACAGAAACCAATTATCTCCTCACCTCTCACTCACCGTTTACATGAACTATACAGAGACTATTCAGAGAGGCAGTCCTTAGAACTGGAAGCAACTAGTGGCTTAGCATCCATACTATAAAAATTTATTAGGTCTGGATCCATTATCCCCTACCAGATAAAATTAGCATTTGATATTAAATATTATGCAAGAATCAATATTGTTTGGCTTCTTCTTTGAATTATTGGACAACAAACCCAATTTATATGTGTTTTGGCAACTTTGACCCTCAATGTTAAAGTTTTATCATCAACATATCACCATGGAATACCTCATTATTACCATTTAAATGGGATAGAACAAGTGGGTTTATGCCATCTTGGAAACAAGCATGATTTACCATCATTGTTCACTTAGACAAAAGATACTCAAAATGTCATCAAATGTAAACCATGAGAATATTTTTTAAAGTATAAAGCAGACACAACTACTGCTGCCTGTCAGTTTCTGGAAATGCTTTCTGGAAATGATGATCCAAACACATAAAACCTTAGGACATAATAAACAATTAGTATTTAACCTGGAGGTTAAAGAAAAAAAAATCCTTGGTGTGACCCCTAAAACTATTCACAGGATAAAACACCATTGACTAGGCAAAAAGAAGAAAAAAATAAATAGATGATTGGAACTACATTAAAGTAAGAAGCTCTGTGCCTCGAAGAAAATGATCAGCAGAATACAAAGACTATCCGCAGATCAGAACTTATTTACTCAAAAGTCACTTGATAAGGCCAGAGCGGTGGCACAGCAGAAGGGCGTTTGCCTTGCACTTAACTGACCTAGGATGGACTGCGGTTCAATCCCCCTTGTCCCATATGGTCCCCAAGCCAGGAGCAATTTCTGAGCACATAGGCAGGAGTAACCCCTGAGCATCACAGGGTGTGGCCAAACCCCCCCCAAAAGTCATTTGATAAGGCATTAATATCAAATATATAAGGCACCAATTGAATTTTACATAAAAAAGCATCCAATCCAAAAAATTCAAAAAAATGGGGAAAAATGTGGAGAAGAATTGAACAGAAAATTCCTCAAAGAAGAAATTACTAATGGACAAAAGGCACATGAAAATAAAAAAGGTTCATATTACTAATCATCATGGAGATGCAAATCAAAACAATAAAATATAAAATCGCAATATAGGAACTAACTGTAATGGTCATGCTAGTTGCTCATGTATAAGTCTATCTTCTCATTTTTTTCCCAACAATTATCTAGTCAACAGTATTGTTTCTCCCTTCCAAGAGAATACAGGATGATAGAAAAAGTTGAATAATAACTGAATTTTTCCACCAGATGCCATTTTCCTTGCTGGAAAACCTTACAACAAAGTGTTCAAAGTTCTACTTCTAAAAGATTTAATTTTTATTGTGGGCATGTTGGGAAGTTTGGTTCAAAGGCTCCATATAGTTACAATTGTCTGTGAAATTGTTTTGGACAAGCAAGACAAGGAAATCATGGGGCATGTCCACCTTGGGCTGTTTAAAGTTAACTTTTCTTTATTACTCAGTAGTGACCCCCCACTGGTTGATGGTGATGCTATTTTCTGGCCATCTAAAAGGCCAGATGCTAAAAAAGACAGCTTTTCTATAGATGCCTCAGCAGGTGAACAACTCTACCTTCAGTCTTTTTTATCTTCTACCCACCTTATTCTATTTTACTTTTAAATTGTTCTCTACTAGAAAAGTCCCATATTGAAAACTTTTTTTAAAAAATTATTGATTAAAAAAGATAGAAATGTCTTAACATTATCATAAATGTGACCACAAGAATTTCCCGGGGATAGGAAAAACAGCAGATTGGAGAGCAAGACTACTTTTGATTTCAAATTTAGCCCCACCATCTTATTTTGGGTTCATATCCATTGTGAGCTTTAATTTTATCAAACATAAATTGGGAGTAATACTTACCTCAAAGCAATAATAAATAAGAACACAGTAAGAAGATATCATAACCTTGTGCCTCATAATTTCACTATGAACATTTTCACTGGAAATACTTTCAAAACATAGCTAATTGCCCATACAGCAATTTTCCCATAAAACATAAACATAATTACAAACAGCAGAGGCCAGAGCTGGTCTCAGGGCCGCCATGTGCCAGGAGTTTTCCTGGTCTTGTACTGGCATGTGGTGGGCCCTGGGTTGGACAGCTAGCCAAAGATCCCCCCCGGACTTTCCATTAGTCTGGGGGGTCAGACGCCCCCACGCCAGAGGGTCTTCACGGCCAGATCTGGTAAGCTGGGCCCTGGGGGCTGGGTTGGGGAGGAGGCAAACTCCACCCCGATGCATTCACAAACAGCAGAGGCCAGAGCT
>PVKC010036650.1:0-13177 GCA_004027635.1 Crocidura indochinensis
TTTTTTTGTTTTTGTTTTTGGGCCACACCAGGTGATGCTCAGGGGTTACTCCTGGCTATTCGCTCAGAAGTCGCTCCTGGCAGGCACGGGGGACCATATGGGGAACTGGGGGATCCAATGGCGGTCCGTCATAGGTTAGCGCAGGCAAGGCAGGCACCTTACCTGCAGCGCCACCGCCCGGCACCTCTTTTTATTTTTTAAAGTTTAAGGGGGAGAGTAGACTTTAGACAACTTGCAAATTTATACGCAATTACATTTTTATCAACTGCACCAGTTTTTCTGTTCAGCCATTTCATATAGGAGGAGGATACAAAGAAATCCTCCCACTTCAGATCATGGCCATTTTACTCTATTCCACAAGCATGGCCACTAAAATCTATCAACAGGAGAAAATGTGGCAGTCAAGTGGGAATTTGTAGCGTTTCTTAAAATGGCACAGAATCTTTTGATTCAAAGGAAATTCACAGTTTAGAGGGAAGAGAAGACTAGTGAATGATCAAAGCAAGAAAATAGAAAGATTGCTAAAATCAAATGATATCTGTGCATTCATACAAAGAACAGTTTGGCTGGACGACAATAAAGTTTCTCTTCTAGTTTTTTCTTTACCCACATAACCTATCTGAGCCCTCTTTCCTGACGGAAAACACTCAGATTTGAGCCCTCGTTCTGCCACTGAAATGTGATCATTAAAGTATTGGCTACTCTGTCTCTAAGCCTGAGTATCCTTATCTGTATACTTACCCAAGTCTAGCACAAGTCAGACCCCAGGAAATATTTATTTAAACTATTTCTCTAAATCTTAGTTGTGTGTCTAACTCAACGCAAAACTTGTATTCTCTGATAGAACATTCTGATTGTTCCCCCCTGCCTCCCTAGCCCCATTGCCATTACAACTAAGTGCCTCTGCTTTCTTGGAATTGCTGTATTGCTGATTTATTTCACCCAATAATTATCTCTGGCTCAGCTTAACCAAACTCCTATATTTTCTTTGCAATCCTCACTTGCAAGACTCTAACACCCTACTGAGTCCTTGGCAAGTACTTTGGTCTATGTTTTTTGACCAAGCAGCATGCCCATGAGTTCATTTTACTTGTTCAATCTAACAGTTTGCTGTAACCTGGGTGAAAAGCAGGAAATACATGTCATGGTGTTAGGGTCACCTTCAGAGTCTCCTCTTACCTTCCAGTGATGCTGACACTTGCATGTGTAGGGATATGAGGGCAAAGACTGTCAGGTCCATAAAGCCGGTGCAGTGGAAAAGCCCCACCTTTCTTGCATGGAGAAACAAAGGATAATCGTGGGACTTTTCCTCAGCTCATTTGTGTTTGTGTGTGGAGAGTCTTCCACTGGCAATAATTACAGAAAGGAAAGGAAATGGAATAAGTACCAAAGGAAGAATTAGTTGTCCTTGAGCTAATTAAAATCCCATCAAAAGGATTCTTCTCTTATTGGGAATGGTGATCTGATGTGACCTTGAAGTGTTAGTATTAACCACTGTACCTTCATTTTAAGGGAGTCAATGGTAGAAAGATCACTGGAAGAAAGCTGCCCTTCACATGCCCTTCAAAAGTTAAATGACCTTAATTTCTGAACCACTTCCTCCTACTGAAATTCAATTGCATTGAACTCTATCAGTTAACAAGAATAAACTACCAGTAATCAAGCCAGAGAGGCTGAGTCAACTATCTTCTTTGTTAGGAAAGGAAACTTTAGGGAAGAAGAAAAGAGGATGGAATTGAGGAGCTGGGGAGTTCAATCAAAGGTTGATTATATGAGGTTTCACTTCACACACATACTCACACACACACACACACACACACACACATACACTCACACACATACACACACTAAAAAACTCTCATCCTTGTAGGTATTTCTACAGCCTTATGTGTCTTTAGAATAGAGAGAGGTTTTTCTAGTTTAAAAAATTTCTAGGAGGACTATATGTCTGGAGAGATGCCACTCTGTAGGCAGTATATAATATTCTTCTCCCCAGTAACTCCCAGTTGGATATTTCTGATGATACCTAACCCTCTCTGCCTTATATCTCATTTACTTTCCACCAATATTTATACTTGGTGCTATGCTCAAAATTTTGTAGATGAGAAATCAGAGGCCCAGGCATTGTAATTTTTCTAAGTGTGAATGCAAGACAAAGAGAGATTGAGTTTGCCCCATCAGAAGACCACCAATTGCCCTTCACCTTAACTAGGCTATTTCCCTTGCAAGAATGTATCTCAGACAAGATGTCAGGAGCCTGTCATCCCTGGGGCAAAATCCTTGGCCCTTATCATTCTGAAAGGGTAAGAGGACAATGACATTATCCAGTAATCTGTTGATAGTCTCTTTGCTCTTATTGTCTTGGCAATGTGCAAGATTTACTATCTGGTTCTGATGATGTTCTTAAGTATAAATTGATGGCTTCTATTTATGTATACACATCTTATGAAAATTTATAAATTCAATGTAAATCATGTGAGAAGTGGCTCAGATGAGGACAGAAGAAACAAACTCTAGGCTTTTTTTTACTGCAGGGAGACCTGATGGCTCATGGCAATTATGAGTTTAGTCTTTGTGGGGGCACTGTCATACCTGGCAATGCTCAGGGATTACTTATATTTCTTTACTCAGGGATCCTGGCAAGTTCAGGAGACCATCTGAGATGTTGGGGATTGAACTCAGATCTGCTGCATGCCCTCCCCACTGTACTATCATTCTGACTCCTTGAATTTAGTCTTGGATCTATCACTTTACAGTTGGATGAATTTGGGCAAACTTCTTTGGACAAAGTTTCATCTCCAGAAGGAAGAAGGTAATAGTTTCGTTCAGTTACAACCATCTGATCTTGCAGCTGGAGGGCCACAGCTGGTACAATGACTCAGGACTGGACTATAGCATCGATCTCTGGGAATGGCAGGCTGCAACACACAAACCCAAAATGCACTTGATAACACTGGTGTGCCCAAGAATGTTCAGGGCACCATGCTCATAGCCCAAAAGATGGAGCTGGTCCCCATGAAAGTGGGATTTGTGCAAATAAGGCTTGCAGTGAACAGATTTGATTAGTGAAAGTTTATCAGGTGGAGCTCAGTCAAACTGCAGTTCTGCAAGGTCTTTGATTAGCCCAGAGGGTTTCATCTCTCTATTGATGACCAGTCTTGCCTGCCAGGGGTGCATGTTATTACCTGGAATATGACTCCCCCTCAGCTCTGTCCTCTTTACTTTTTCGCCCAGATTGTTTTTGCTTTTCCTTTTTCTATTCTCAATTTTTTGGGGGGAATGAGAGGTGACACACACCCAAGTTGTGCTCAGGGATTATTCCTGGTTCTGCACTCAACAATGCTCAGTCCTAGTGGGTTCTGGGGACTCTCAAGGACTGCTATGTCCCTGCTGTGACTATGACTGCTATGACAGCTATGACTCTACAGGGACTCTAATGCTCCTACCCCCATAAGTAGAATCTGGGCCAGCCACGTGCAAAGCAAGCACCTTATCTGCTGAGGGTAGGCTCTGGTCCCTCACTCTGATCTTTTAAGCTAGGCTTGGAAGTGTGACCACACTACTTCCACTTTACTCTTTGCCAAAGCAAGTCATGGACTGGATCCCAATGTCATAGCATGTGTAGCAGTGGATTCTGTCTTTTGTGAAATGAAGAAGATGATCACAGGAAACTGTGGGGATACTGAGGGCCCTGCTGGACTCTGTCCCCTATGAGCAAGTAGGGCAGGGTATGTGGGAGACAATAAAGAGTGTTGTTTTGTTTTAAATTAATATGTAAAGTCTAAAGTCCTAAAGTTGGGGTGAGGCCTTTCGTGGCACAGAGCCTTTACCTTCTTTACCCCTTCCGCCAATGGGTCTGGGGAAGGGTAGTAGCAGTGAAATAATTTCACAGGCAGTCAGTTGAAGTTTCAGGAGTCAGCCAGCTTTATTTCACGGTTCTAACCGCCATGTGCATTTTCTCACATGGCTTCTATGCTAAGCCTTTTCCAAACAGTCACTTCTCTGCTCCTTCTTTGGCTCTCTGCCTCTGTTTCCCTTTCAGCTGCCCTCCATGCTCCCTTGCTGCTTTGCTTTTTTTCTCCTCCTCTTCTCCAGCCAGCATCTTATATTCTTATTATGTTTTGATTTGGGGCCACACCCAGTGGTGCTCAGGGGTTACTCCTGGCTATGTACTCAGAAATCGCCACTGACTTGGAGGACCATATGGGACAACGGGGGATTGGACCACGGTCTGTCCTAGGTTAGCATATGCAAGGCAAACACCCTACGGGTTGTATCACCAATCCAGCCCCATCTTATATTCTTTATTCCAAGTCGCAGAACTCTCCTAGGTGTGGGTAGGCCTGACCATCCAGGTTATATTAATTTAGGACATTGGGGAGGGGTAGCTTCACACTTCTTGACTCCGACCTCCTCTGGGTTTAAATTTACTTGAGGAAGGCCAGGACAGAAAAAGCTACAGTCTCCTGGTTTTGCTCTACTCCTGGGAAGGTTGCTTGCTCCCAATATCACCTCATCTCTTCTTGCCACTTCAATAAGCCCAAACACTTAGTCCCTGCTTTGGGTTTCCAAAGAGTCTTTGAGAAAGGTGCTTGCAGATGCAACTTGCAACTTTATCTAATGCATCTTAAATTAGTGCCTTGAAATAAAAAAGAACCCAGAAAAGCAAAAACAAACAGGCCTTATTTATACCCTGTGCACAACAACAACAAAAAGGAAGATAATTAAGCATGCACATGGCAATCAAGCATATTGGGTTCCTCGGAATCATTAAACTTAATTGCTTTCACTTGTTATTCCTGGGGGCCCTCATATCAGTATTAAATGCCAACGAGACCTGCGGTATGTTTCATTTAGCTGGAACAAGAACCTGGTGATTTGCTGCCTCGCTCAGAGATTTCTGTCAAAAACGAAGAATAAGCAGAGTGTCTCTTCTCATTGTGCATAGGACCCATTGGAAAACCCCTTTGCTGACAGGGTTGGAAGTTTTCTCACAGCTTCTCCACTGAGATACTAACCTGGGACCCAGGAAATGGCCAAAGCACCTGCCCTGCAATTGTGAAACCAAGAGTTCTACCCTCTAGTATTGCCCATAGGTGCTGAGTAGGGTCCCTATAGCTCTGTTCTCTGGACCTCTTGAAATAGCAGTGTCTATCGGAGACACTGATTTCAGGTGTGTGAGCATCACAATTCAAGTCTACAACCCCTGTGGGCCCCAGGTATGAGTGGCACCATAAGGAAGGCAATATCAGTACATTTGGCAATAGGAATAAGTAAGTGTGAGCCTGGGTTCTTAGGAAGCCACATGCAAGCACCACCATAGAAGGTATGTGACCCTGATGGGCACCTCTGACTGGTATGTAAGTACCCTAGAGTGTGTGACCCCTGATAGCACAACTACCACCACACACTTGCAGAAGAAGGGCATGAGCCAGAGCCATAGTACAGTGGGGAGGGCATTTGCCAAGGTTTAATCCCTGGCATTCTATATGGTTTCCTGGGCCTGCCAATAGTAATTCTTGAATGTCATAGCTAGGAGTAACCCCTGAGCATGTTTGGGTATGCCCCCAAACAGTAAATAAATAAAAATTTCAAAGACCCCCTTTTGCAGAAGGTCTAAGAGATAGTCATTTTTTATGAGATATACAATGTATGATATAGACCTAGTATTTGAGAAGGTTCCTGAGATCAGAATGAGTGTTAGTACATCTTTTTTGGTTACCTGAAAACTTGGGGTTGGTTCTCCTTTCAGTTTTTGATAATTCTTATCAATTTCATATCAATTTTTTTTTTTGGTTTTTGGGCCACACCCAGTGACTCTCAGGGGTTACTCCTGGCTATTCGCTCAGAAGTCGCTCCTGGCAGGCACGGGGGACCATATGGGGAACCAGGGGATCGAACTACAGTTTGTCCTAGGTTAGCGCAGGCAAGGCAGGCACCTTACCTCCAGCGCCACCGCCCGGCCCCCTCATATCAAGTTTTATTTCTTTTTATTAGTAGTATGTTTTGTTTCGGGGCCACACCCAGATATACTCGGGACTTACTCAGGATTCACTCATGGCCTTGCTCAGGAGATCATATGGGACACTATGATCCCATCCACTACTAAAGTAGAAGCTTCATGGCCCAAGTCCAGGGCATTGGAGAGACACCAATCTGGAAGCAAGAGCTGTCACAAGAAATAATTCACACAGGGTTAAGGGGATAAAACAGGCTCAGGAACTCCCACACACAAGCCTTATACTCCTAAGAAGCACATTACTCAGTGGTGGAAAACTGAAGCTGCCAAAGAGGCTTTTTCCTAAGACCTGGGGTCTTTATTAGGAAGTGCCAGACCACACCCTCAGGTAGAGAACCAGTAGTCTAAGGCACCAATCCAAAAGGTTCTTTACCCAAAGGTATTTCCGACCAATGAGTAACAAGCTATACTGAATAGAATGGAACCCAGTTAATTCAATAGGACAACAGGGATTGAACCTAGTTCAGTTGCATGTAAGACAAAGACCTCACATACAGTGCTCACTCTCTCTGGCCCCTACCACTAGTATTTTTTATAGTTATTTAAGGTAGCATTCTTCAACTGTTCTCTACTTGCAAGTTGGTGCCTGCCCTGTGTTCTTCCACAGACAGGAAGTGGGCTCCAGGATGTAGATCAGTTGTTCTCAGCCTTTCTACACCCACAGTTTGACACTATGAACCAGTGACTGAAGATGATCAGTGTAGGTAGCATGGCAATTTCAGTAGTGTTAATGTTTTTAGAATCAAGCTTTAATCAAAGTCAAGCCTCAGGCATATTTACCATGTGACAGCACAGTCCTATGTTAACTACCTTATTTATCTTCTACAGCCCTTCCATTAATCTTCTGCTGCAGCAGAGCATAAGCCATGTCACCATCATTACTGGCTCTATGCATGTTTGACATCTCTGGCTGATGTCAGCATCTATACTCGAATGGGCTCCTGTGTAGATGAGGCTGCCTATAGTGGTTTTACCAAATAGCTTTTTCTCTCCTCGTATCAGATCCTCTGAGACATCCCAGATGCTGGGGCTGTTCACAGCTCCATTGGATACATGATTCCTCTCATTTTATTTTTCAGTTCAGTTGCCCAGAAACATCAATTTATTTTCTTCATGGTTGCAAAGTGGTCGCTCACCTCCAGGTTGCAACTGAGTCAAAAAGAGAAAACAGGAGTCACCTCTTCAGAAGTTTGCTACCCACAACTCTATGAATAGCATTAGTTCATGGGACCACCCCTTCCCTTTGGGGATTCTGGAAGCCAGACATGGGTCTCCCATCCTCCACGTAACCCCCCAAAGTTTGCACTTAGCCTGTTGAACTCTCTTTGCAGCCCTAGAATAATAGATTTTACTTGATCCTCTGGGTGCAATGAATGAGCAAGGAATCCTGGGATAAGGCAAAGGGAAGAACGGGCATTGTGAATGAGGGCCATAGTTTTATCTGACTTACCCCAGGAAAATGACTCTGAGCTTCCTTGTAGACTGCTTTATCTCCCCTCCTCCCCCTCTCATATTCTACTCTTTTTTTTTCTTGTCTTTCTTTAATTCCTGCTCACTTTTTTTTGAAGAAATCGGTCTACTTGTTTCCAAGGACCTCTTACATTTTTCTGGTAGCGCTTGTTTTGTTTTGTTTTACAACCTTAGAAAAGGGAAGCAGGAGGAAAGGAAGGGACTGTGAGCAAAAGAAAACTATCTTCTCTCTGTCTTACTTCTTTCCTTCCTTCTCTCCTCCCTCCTCTTCTCTCTCCCAGTCCAACAGCTCAGAAGAGCCATTTGCATGGTGGAGCAGGTGAGGAGATGGATAGAGATTTAATTATGCGATTAACTGGGATTGGAATCAACCTCTCACCGTGTTCCTAATTAATCGATCCTATGTACCACCTGCCAACCCTTTCCCCTCCAACATCTCCAGAATGCAACAGTGGAGACGGGGAAAGTGGGGAGTCTGGTAATACTTGGGGGAATTGAGGAGTTCCCTGTTAAATGGGTGTGCAGTCAATTAATATGGGAACCCAGGGAGCCTCTGAGCATGCCTGGTAATAAGATCAATCTGAGTGAATAAAGTCAGTTTGCAAGAGGGAACTCTCTTAGCTTACTGATCATGAGTTTGAGGCTACCAGGGTGCTTGGCATGCAGGAGTCCTTTGCAAAATCATTTCTAACATTGCAAATTCTACGTTCCAAAGAGGAATGGGGGTAGAAAAGCAGGGATGGATGCAGAATTTGATAACAAGAACTGGCAGATGTCTTGGAAGGCATTGTTTTGGTGATAAGAAATTATGTGTGTGACATAATAACAGACTATAGCATTTCTTCAGCAATCACTATGGGTGAGACACTGTGTGATGCTTTGCTTATGTTATACCTATGTTATCCCGATGAGTGGCATTTAAGAAAGAGTGAATAACTAAAGTTTCAGGTGAGGAGAGGTGCCCTGAGAGGTGAAGGAACTTACTCATTGCATATTTCGAGGAAGGGAGAGAGCAAGGATTTGAACCCACATTTGACTCCAGCACAGAACCTTCTGGCACTGTCATTCAATCTACAACTCAAATCCTTTCAGAGAAATCAATCCCCACCCTACCATCATACTAATCCCCCCTCTTTCCCTGCTATTTTCATTTCTATCCTCCCCTTCACACCCCACTATACCCTTTCAGCACCTCTGCGATGTTTAAATCATGGCTCCATGACTCATAAGGAAAGGAACAGATACAGAAGGTAACACTCTCAGGTGAGGGACTTAAATACAGTGTGAGATCACAGTAAAATTCTAATGGGGAAACTGACTCACTCAATTGGGTTGTGGGGGTTGGGGTCCTTCGAGTAGGAGATGGGTACATTGGTGATAGGGGTGGTCTTGGAATTAGGTCCAGGAGAAACCATAATTACTAATATTGTCAATAAATTAAAATAAAAAATTGTAAAGAAAAATCTACAGAAAAAAATCCAGGACCAAGTAGCTCCCCCAGGCTGGTCCAGTTGCCTCCATTCCCACCTCCTCTTTGGGGAGTTTAGGAGATGGGGAGTAATTGGCATTGTCTGTGGGAGGGGACCTTCCTTACACACTAGAATGGAGAGACTTCCATGAAAGATAGTTGAAAATGATGCAGGAGTAGTCAGCATGAGGAGTGGGTCTGAGGATCTGAAGCAAGGCTGGGGTGCCCCTAGGTGACTGAGGTCAGCTGGAGTTACTGCTACTGTGTCTGGATGATCTACCTTTCCTCCTCCCTCCATCTTCCTCTTTCTCCTCCCTTCCTTCACTCCTTTCTCCTACCTATCTTTCCTGCCTCCCTTCCTCCTTACTTTTTCTATTCCCTACCATCTTCCTTTCTTTCCTCCTTTCTCCCCTCTCTCTTCCCTTCCTCCCATCCTCCCTCCTCCCTTTCTTTCTTTCTCTCTTTACCTCTCTTTCTCCCTCTCCTTCTTCTTTGTCTGTAACTCAGATGCCTAGAGTTGTTACCTACTCTTCTCAGATCATAGAAACCCAGTTTTATCATTTTACTTTTCATGTCATTCCTGGTCCCTAGACCAACCCGCTCCCTGAAAGTCACCTACTGAAATCTTTCTGACGTAAGTTTCTCAGTCAGGTTTACTGGCAACGTGGGTAGGGCTGTTTTCGTTACGTGCATGATTCTGATAAATTTAAAATGATAGCAGGTTCATAGTTAATGCTCCATTTTACAGTTCTTTTCCCGCTCCTCCCTTCCTATGTGTCTTCCCAAAGGTTTGACTCATCTTTTGTGTATCGTTTTATAGATGCATATTTCAAAAGCATTTATTTCTATAACAAGAGGGAGTTTTGTTTATTCCAAGGCCGGATACCTGACCTTTCTCCTCACACCTTCCTGCCAAAACACAATGGTGAAAAGCTTCAGAAATAACCCATGCTGGCACATATTCTTCTCAAGCAGTACAAAGAGACAATTCACAATGTTTTCATGCCGTTTGACTACAAAGATGATGGCTTGGGTTGACAGAATCTTCTAGATCTCAGGGTAGCTGAATTCTACTTTGCTTTACTGCGTAGAAAGAGCTGGCTTGTCAATGGGGATTATAAAAACTCAATGGCCTGGTGAACTTGGCCAGTCTTATAAGAAGTCAGTGGAGAGAAGGATTGATGCATGAATTTAGGATCCATGGAGTGAATTGCTAGAAACTGAGTTCAAGTCAGCTTAAGCCAGAAGGGAACTTTTGGGAAGCATTTAATTGGGCCTTGATAGCCTGAGGTAGAGTAGCTTTTGAACTTGACTATGTCCAGTGATGACAATGAACGGAAAGGGAATAAGTTGGCTCAACTTACTCCATATTGAATTTGTTCTACACAGTTTCTTCCCAAAGACAGATAGTTATGACCATGGAAAACCTCAGCACTAAAGAAACCCTAGTGCCTACAGATAGGAGCTTTCCTCAGAGTCCAGAAAAGTCCCCCCACCACCCCATCCCAGACATCCAATGGGGTCAGTATTAACATATACCCTTGTGGAATCTGTCACTGTGTCTAAGCCATGTTTGTGGCCTATAGGTAGAATCAATTGTACCTAAGCTGTGGGTAAAGAGGTGAAAGGAATAATAGTGTTCTGTGACAAGAAGGAAGGGGACAGAGAGTGAAGGAACAAGCAGAAATCAATAGGTCCATATCAGCATGAACCAAAACAGATGGAGAAAGGTCCATCTTTTTTAAAATAGTTAATTTTTAAATTAAATCACATTAGATATAGAGTTTAAAAGTTATTAATCACTCAATATTCCAATACACATTTTCCCAGTTTCTCTCCTGTCCCCTCATCTCCACCCTGACGTGCCTCTATAGCAGATACTTTTCTATACTTTTCTTTTCTCTATTTGTCTCTATTTCTATTTCTCTCTGTCTCTCTCCCTTTCCATTTTTTCCCTTTTAGACACTGTGGTTTGCAATGCTGTGATTAAAGGGTTTCCTCACACCACTTACCTCCCTTCAATTCCCAGTTCTTGTCTAGAGTAATCATTTTCAGATCTCATTGTCATAGTGTGCCTTGGTTATAAAACAAAAACAAAACAAAACAAAAATAAAAGGTCCTTCTTGGGGGCTGGAGATATAGCACAGCGGCGTTTGCCTTGCAAGCAGCCAACCCAGGACCCAAGGTTGTTGGTTCGAATCCCGGTGTCCCAAATGGTCCCTGGTGCCTGCCAGGAGCTATTTCTGAGCAGATAGCCAGGAGTAACCCCTGAGCACTGCCAGGTGCAGTCCCAAAACAAACAAACAAACAAACAAACAAACAAACAAAAAAGAAGGTTCTTCTTGTACATTTACCTCTAAGGAAGGAAGAAGGTAGAGAAGCAATGGGTTAAGAAGTTCAGGAGCAAAGGTGGTTATTCAGGATCTTGAACCTGAATAACATTAGCCTGTGTTGAGCCTGCGACACCCATTTTTAAGGCCAAAATCAGAGGAATCCCAGTGTGAAATGTGTCCTTGAAGTTCACACAAACCTGGCTTCAAGTTTCGATGGGCCTAACTCAATTGAGTTCTTCCCTCTCTCTGAACTTTATTTCCCATCATTTTAAAAGCAGAGATTCACATCCACACAAGAAAATGGCATAAAGACAGCAATAGTAGGGCTGGGGTGTGACTCAGCTGTGAACTACAGACCTCTTCCTGGGGCACCAAAAGAAGCAAATGTCTGACTTTCTGATCACTTCTCACAGTGTGTCCAAATGATGTATCTATGTCTTTACTTCTCTCACTTGAATGTGAATATATTCAAGGTGAACTCAAGGTGTGTATAATGCATTTCTTTTTTTTTGTGGGGGGGGTGCACACTGGTGATGCTCAGGGGTTACTCCTGGCTATGCACTCAGAAATCGCTCCTGGCTTTGGGGACCATATGGGATGCCAGGAATCATACTGAGGTCATTCCTGGATCAGCCACATGGAAGGCAAACACCCTACTGCTGTGCTTTCACTCTGGCCCTGTATAATGCATTTCTGTTCTTTGTTTACTTAGACTGTAGAGGGGAGCAATAATAATCATCAAATAGATATAATGTTTTATTTTGGGGGCTGGCATAGGAGTGCTTTGATGTAAGACCAAGAATGGAAATAACCCAGATCCTAGGAATTCTTAAGAAATTCCATTTGAACTCTCATTTTCACCTTGACCAGCTCTTCAAAGCTTCCCTTTAATTCTGATCTAAATCCTACCCCAAATCCAGCTAAAATGCCGAGTCCCTGGTGGACATTAACCAGCCGGGGAGGTTGACATAGAAAAAGGTCAGCTAATAGTGCAATTGGGGAGGGCTTCAATATGAATAAGCGTGTAAGCGATATTTTATGAGGCCCTATAGAGAGATGAGCCCTCGTTTTAAATTTAGCATGGCAGGATTTTAATGAATGAGGCTACTGGGATGTGTGGGGTTTTATATACCATGCTCCATATTTATATTCCTGTCAACTTCTCTCACTTAAGCAATCTATTAGAGTCCATTTCACCATTTTTCACAAGCCAGATACTGTATCGCATCAGCTAAAAATCAGTGAGGTGGGTGTGGGTCTGAAATAATAAAAAGGCTTGCAGGAAAAAAATGGAGCGGAGGGCAAGGATGTCATTTATACTTTAAATAATATTCTCTAGGGCTGGAACGATAGTACAGTGGGGGCGGCATTTGCTTTGCATGTGACCAACCTGGGTTCAATACTTGCCATCCTGTTGGGTCCCCCAAGTCTACCATAAGTGGTCCCTGAGCAAGAGCAAGGAATATGTCCTGAGCACCACTGGGTGTTCCCCAAAAGGGATAAAACATATAATATTTTCTTTTGGGTTAACCCATGGACCTAATTCTATGGTTTGGGGCTCAGTAAAGAGAAGCTAGTCTAACTTTCTGATCAGCTGAGAAAATTTTAATGACTCTCTCCTTCTGCTAACATGCAAACAATAAAAAAAAACATTCTGCTGATCTAGAAGAAGATAGTATTTGTACACCATGCATCAGACTAAGGGCCAATATTCAAATTATAGAAAGTACTTGCAATACTCAATGACAATGAAAACCTCATCAAAAATGGGGATAGAAAGAGTCGAGTTATAGCATAGCAGGTAGAGCATTTGCCTCGCACACAATTAACCAAGGTTCGAACCTATATGGTCCCTTGAGAGTGCCAGAGTGATTTCTGAGCACAGAG
>PVKC010036651.1:0-13292 GCA_004027635.1 Crocidura indochinensis
TTTTTTTATTTTGGAGCCACACCTGGTGGCACTCAAGGGTTACTCCTGACTCTGTTCAGAAACAATTCCTGGCAGGCACAGGGGACAATATGGGATGTTGGAATTCAAACCAATGTAGGGCTTGGATCGGCCGCTTGCAAAGAAAAAGCCCCACCCCTGTGCTATCTCTCTGGCCCCTGATCCCATTATATTTTTGCCAACTATAATATGTACAGTGTTCTCTCCTCCAACTTCATTAAGCCTATTTTGTTCTCACAAGGTTATTCAAAAGATGAAATTTTTAAAAAGAATACAGTGTTACTCGTGTTTAAGTTTGTGACATCTTGGTCATTCTCCATTCCTTTGTTGTTCCAAAGCCAGCAGTACATGTCTGCAGTCTGATGTAAGAATGATTAAGAAAAACGAAAGTAGCCCTTGGGTTAAAATTCAAGTGGCATAAAACATGGGTTGATGGATAGATAAGCTAGATGAAGAGAACATTGTGCCTTGGAAAGAAAGAGGAAACTAGCTTTGTCTACTCCTTTCATTTCTCTTCTGCAGGGAGTGTTCTGCTGGACTAGTGTGGATAGAACAGAGAGGGGCAGAGCAGAGTTGGGGTCAGAAAAAGAGGGTTGATGGTGGAGGTTATATGGATAAGAATCAGAAATTTGGGGAGGATAAATTATTGATATGTTTTGTTTCTTTTATTATTTTTTTAAAGCAGATCTCAAAGGAGATATGAAAGAAAGGTTTTCAGAAATATTACTCAAAGTCTGAATTTCCCTTGCTGGGGTCTGTCAAATAAAGACAAAGAAAGAAAACTGGAATTGTTGGTAATTGAAACACAAGGGTCACACCTTCAATATCTCCTTGGCTCAGTTCCTGTTCCTATTTATTCCAAGAGCTCTGATACTGCCAGGAAAATAAGCAACTGAGATAGGGCTGGAGGAGAGACACCCTCTGGTTCTTCTTTCGGGTTGAATCTGTTTCCCCTCCGTCTAAAGTGTTTGCACCTTCAGCTGTTCAAACTCCTTTCTCTGCTTCCCCAGTTTCCAGCAAACCGACTGGTTTAAGAATCCACAAACCCAAGAACATGTCAAAATCACCATACTTTTGCATATTCTGCTCATCGGATCTGGGTGCCAGATCATTCCTCCAGCACCTGAAGTCAACAACCTCCAGGGTAAAATATTCCCCGAGCCCTGCAAAGTCCTGAGTGGCTTTCACTTGCCTTTCTTTCTCCCAGAATTATGCTTGGGCATCTGTCTGTGTGTCCTTAGTCACACTAAAGCCAGCCCTCTATTGCTGTCTCCTTCTTGCCCCTCTCTTAGTCTTGCAGCTCTTTCATCACTGTATCTTTCTTTTCTATGCTCCAGTGACAGAGGACTCCCATTCTGTTCAGCATGCAGCTGTTGTCAGACTATACAATGTTTGTTAGTATACTGAAACTTAAATCTAAGCCTATCTGATTTCTCTGTGATAAGTCATTAGACATTCAGTGAAAATAGTGCTGGACTCTTTCAAGGGTACAATTTTTTTGTTTGTCTTGTGACCACACCCAATAGTGCTCAGTGCTTACTCCTGCTTCTTCTTGTAAAGTTCTGACAGTGCCTTGTATATTTTGGATATTAGCCCCTTATCTGATAGGTATTGGGTAAATAATTTCTCCCACTCAGTGGGTGACTCTTGTATCCTGGGCATTGCTCCTGCTTCTAACACTCAAAATAATTTCTGGCAGACTTCCAGGAAACCATATGGGGTGTCAGGGATAGAACCTGGGTAGGCCATGTGTAAGGTAAGTGCCCTGCCAGCTATACTTTTGCTTCAGCTCCTAGGCGTATAAATTCTTAAACTGTGATGGAAAATATAATTTATTTCAAAGATTTAGTTTTCATCGCTTTACCCTATATGTTTTTGTCTAGTTCATGTGTTGTTTGTCAGTTGTTTAGTGTGTGCATATTGATTAAATGAAGAAGTTCAGACAAGTTCTATGTGGAGCCCATAGATATTTTGTTCTGTCTTGTTTGTTTGTTTGTTTTTTGGTTTTGGGGTCATACCCGAAAGTGCTCAGGAGTTACTCCTGGCTCTGCACTCAGAATTTGCTTCTAGTAGGCATTTGGGGAGCCAAATGGGATGCCAGGATTTAAACTACCATCCTTCTTGAATAGGCTGCCTGCAAGGCAAACTTCCTACTGCTGTGCTATCTCTCTGGCCCCTTGTTCTGTCTTCTTAAGGATGTATGGGACCTGGTATGGGACATAACTGGAATTTTTTGAAGAAAGTCCTATTTTAGCCTGAAAGACCCAGGTTAGAAGTTCAAGGATTTGGTTTCAGTATGGTCATTTATTAGTCCTTACAGAATATTGTCATTATAGATGTTAACTTTCTCTTCAGTGAAATGTGCATAAAAGACCAAAGTTATTCACTATATAATGAGCAAATAGAACTAAGGCTGATATTTGCAAAACTCTTTGAGATTGTTGCAGCCATATAAAGACACATTTTAAGAAATATATAGGCAGGGAGTTGAGTTGCAGAACTACTGCTATTTTATTAGATCAGTTTCCTCTTGATTTTATCTATTTAATGGGATAACTTTAGTATTTTCTTTATTGTGTTTTCAAATATCATTGTATCTTGAACAACACAGATATGAACTAAGCTAGTTCATTTACATGAGAAGTTTTTTCTGATCAGTGAGTTCTGCATTTATGTGCTGGATGTTGGTTGATTGAACTTCCAGACACAGTGTAGAATAATCCTAAACCAAAGCAGTATCTATCAAGTAAAATTTCAATTCCACGGATGATTTGAGCCTCACTTGTTCAAAAATTCCCAAAGTCATTTAAAAGTTCACTGTATGTATTTTCTTACTACATCGGATTTAAAATATTTTTAAATAATTGCCTCAATCAGAATATATACACATTTTAATTGGTATTCTGGCTATTGTTATTATAACTATTTTTCACTTTTGTGTCTGAGAGAAATTAAAAGAAAATATATGTGAGCTATATTCCTTGAGAACAGATACTACTGAAATGTGGTTTCTGGTACCTTTAGATGCATATGTGCAAATGGGTGAAAGTTGTTACAAAACTTCCACACTTTTCTCTTTTTCTATACTTTATTAAGAGAAAGAACAACAGATCATGTTCCACACCATGTGGGAGAGGAGTTGGGAGGGAGAACAACTTAAAATATCCTCTGCTCTGGCTGGAGTGATAGTACAGTGAGTAGGGTGCTTCTCAGACACTTAGAGCACTGTAATGTCTAAGGAAGGATCCCAGCAGACAGAATGGAATTATGTTCTCTTCACCAGTATGACCTCAGGTCAGATTACTGGTCTCTCTACTCTTGTTTCTTTATGTGCAGAATGGGCTAAGAATAGCCACCTGGATTGTTAACTGTGCAGATTAAAGGAAAAGCTGTACATAGAGCCCTTGGCACTGAACATGATAGTTCAAGTGACAAATTCCCAACTGCTGTTGCCTGTGCTGGACTGGCCCAGGAAGGCACTTTCTACTTGGTCTCACCTGGGTTCCCTCCAAGCCTCTCCATCATCCCTACTTAAAAAAGAAAAATTCTAAAGTTCGTGTGGAAACTTCAATCAAAGCGTGAGCCAAGTGTTTCTAAAACCAAGAGATATGGGAGCCGGGAGGTGGCGCAGGAGGTAAGGTTCCTGCTGCCTTGCTTGTGCTATCCTAGGACAGACCACGGTTCGATCCCCCGGTTCCCATATGGTCCCCCGTGCCTGCCAGGAGCGACTTCTGAGCGCATAGCCAGGAGTAACCCCTGAGCGTCACTGGGTGTGGCCCAAAAGCCAAAAAAAATAAATAAATAAATAAATAAATAAATAAATAAATAAATAAAACCAAGAGATAGACAAGTTCTTGTCCTGTCTCCAGAATCTTCTCAGAAGTTTTTTTCTAGGCCCCCAAAATATCAAGACCCTATTCTTTTGGGTGTACTAAAAGTCGCTTCTTCCTCTTTAGTATTTCATTGGCAAGGTAGAAAGGTCCTCTGAGGTTTCATGCAAGAGGATATGAGATCCCAAGCTCTGGTTGCTGGCAGGTCAGTGTGGGTTAAGCCTACAGAGGTCACAGCCCAGCTAGATTCCTTTCTGCAGCCAAAAATATGCCCAGGAATCAAATGACAAGTTCCTGTAAGTATATAACAAACCAAGCTGCTAGAAAGGGACCTCCAAAGCAAGTCCCCATAACTCATTTGTGTCTGTGACTTCTTTCGCTATGTGAAAAAAATTTTCAAAATGAGGCTAATTCTATCACTTTGCTGCTTGAGAAAGGATTTCCCCTATTCCAGCCTAGACCTCTCTACCAATTAACTCATGAGATAGAAACTTCAATAACAAAGAAACCTCAGCCCAGTGTGAAATATGGACCACTTAATAGAGCACAGATGAACAGAGTTCAGATTTCTTCTGCAGCTGAAGACTCTAGGCAGCAGTCAGTAGGAAGTGCAAAGAATTTCTGAGGAAACATTGGTGACGTGGGGTGAGATGGGGTGGGGTGGAGAGGTACTAGCAGAAGTTCAAAGGGAAATAATGTAGAAGACAAGAGGAATGACACCTCCTGAAATGCTTCCGATGGTCAAAGAAATGGGAAGGTCAGAATTAGGGAACAAGGGGAAAAGTTCAGAAGCCTCTGGAATGAGGCCTCTGGAGTGTTGACCACTGGACCAACAGACTCCTAGTCCTTAGCTATGTGTACATGGTGTCCTCAAGAGGGAAATTGGGAAAGAATCAGGCAGGGGCCAGGCATGAGACTGAAGGGTAGATCACATACTTTGTCTGAGTGAAGCCCTGGGTTTAATCCCTCATACTGAAGGTTACTTGAATATATCCAAGTGTGACCGGGATAGTTCTCAAGCACCTATCAGAGTATTATTCCAGGGCCTCAAGCATCAACAGATATTACCTTCATAGCAAAGCAATAATTCTGCCCTTCATCAACCTGCCTCCCCAAAAGGCAGGTAGCAAGATTTCATGGAAAAATACAGAGCTTGGAGTTGGAAGTGAGTTCACCATCTAATTGTCAACTCTGTGCACTGGCTTATCACTGGGCATTTGCACCGCTTAGCTTGCACTGCTGAGCTGTCCTAAATCTATTTAACCTCATTCTCCAAATGAGACTGATAATGCACCATTTCCTAGGGTGGTTAGGAGGATTACATGATCTAAAATGCATGAAAATTTTGACCACAGCACAGTAGGCAGCCATGAATCATCATGGCTCCATATCCAAGCACCAGAAATAATGTAATCCTATTTTTGAGATTTGTCCAGGTCAGCTGCCTCTAAATGCTTGTTCCAAGACACAGCAAATGAGCTACTTCTAATTCCCCCACCAAACATACACAGACAAGGGCAGCAGCTTCATTGGTTCTTGACTGGGGACAGCTGCCTCTCCTGAAAAAGATCAGGGCTAAGAAATGCTGAGCTATTCTGAGCTCTGCAGTGGCAAAGAGACAGAACAGAGGCCTCAACCCAGAATGCTGTCACCTTATTCTAGTTTTTCAGATGCCTCCTTTCGGCCTCCATTGGGCTCTTTATGACTGGGGGGAACTCAGGTGTTATATATGTCTGTAGTTTTCCAGGAGTATTTGAAAGGATAAGAGGTCCTGGCCCTTCTCAGCTTTGGTTTTGAGGGTAACCCAAATCCACAAGCAATAGACTTGTAAACCATTCTTAATACTGAGACTGAAAAATTCAAGACCAAGTGTATTTGGTGTCCAGTTTTTAAAACTAACAATTGGTCTAAAATCTCATTAAAGGCTAGCACAGCTTTCTGCTTTCTGATCTCATCCCCCAAATGAAATGCAACAAATGCATTCATATGTGTCTATGTGTCTATATGTGTTTGTATATGTACATATACAGACACTTTCTCCAATGAGACTCTCTACATGTTTAGGGTAGGAATGCCTTGGAGAAAACCTTGAAATGTTCCATTTTTTTTCTAGCTCCTTCTCTAAAACATTACTAGAAACCTAAGCTTTGAATACACAAAATACCACTTTAGCTAGGTGTGCCACTGCTATCTACCATTCTCAGAGACCAGCGTGCACTGATTATTCACTTGTAAAAGAATTGATTCAAGGGGCCGGGCAGTAGCGCTGGAGGTAAGGTGCCTGCCTTGCCTCGCTGGCCTAGGATGGACCGGGGTTCGATCCCCCGGTTTCCCATATGGTCCCCCAAGCTAGGAGCGACTTCTGAACGCATAGCCAGGAGTAACCCCTGAGCGTCACTGGGTGTGGCCCAAAAACCAAAAAAAAAAAAAAAGAATTGATTCAAAATAAATAAAATTCCTTCCATGTACTCTATATAAAATACATTGCAGAAACCCAAAGATAATACAGTAGTAAGGCACAAGCCAGGCTCATCCCTGACCCATGTTTGATTCCAGTCCAGGAACCACATGATTCCCTGAGCATCATGGGCACAGCTGTAGAGGCCCCGAGCACTGCCAGGATGACACAAGTAATCCTGGCATGACAGGATTCAAGAGTCTGGTACTGAACTGATGACCAGATTTACTGAAAAATGTCATTTGGGTTCCTGGATCTCCTAAGCACTTGCTGGGAGATTCTGAAATTAAAAAAATTTTTGATTGTAGGGGCCAAAGTAATAGTACAGTGGGTAGGTAGTTTGCCTTGCAAACAGCTGACTTCAGTTCAATCCCCAGCAGCCCAGTTCAAAACCCCTGAACCTGCCAAGAGTAATTACTTAGTGCAGAACCAGGAATAATCCCTGAGCACCACCAGATGTGGCCCACACCACACCCCTCAAATTAATTGTAAGTAATTAAGTATATAAGATCTTTTAAATATGTTTAAAGTAAATATGTTTAAAGACCAATCTGTAAACACATATAAAACAATTTGAAAAAGTCAGATAATCTTGGAACTGGAAAAAAAATTACTAAAAAAACATATGTCACTTTAAAAAATAAAAAGGCTTGATCATATAAAAATAACAAACCTCAAAGAGCAAAGATGATCATTGTAAAAATCACAAATATGACACCATAAACAAAGTTTATAACAAAATGATAAATTGCAAGGCAATGCTTTCACCTGTAAAGTATACTAAGAAGACTCCCATATTATTAATGAGAACAAGGACCCCAAAAGATAAATGCTAAAATGCATACACTTGTAAGTTATTGAAGAGAAACTAAAGTTAACAATTTACTCACATAAAATGGGAAAAATACTTCCTCTGAAATAAAACAAAGAAAAGTAAAAATGTGTATACTAATGGCATAACAATGTTTGATCTGTTTAAATTCCAGAAACAAAAAGAGGTACATAGCTTTGTTGCATGATGGTAAGGGAAGTGTAAATAAACAGACACTTTTATAAAAAATAATTTAAAGTATTTAGATATAAAAATGCATACACAATCATCCAAAAATTTCATTTCTGGAATTTTTTATGTTAAATAAAATACAAGTAGATAAACTTAGATGCCTATGTTATTTGTCACAGCAACAGCATGTTTAATTAATAAAACTAGAAATCTACATGTAATTCAAAGAATAGCACAAAATCTATGCTATGGAACTTTTTTTAATACTTTGAGTTCTACCATATTTTTCACACATGTGACTCTGAGCAAGTTGTTGCATCAATTTATCTCTAAAAACAAGAAAATAATGCACTTCCATCACAGATTCATTTGTGTTAACTTGGAGGGATTCCTACTACATATGACTAAGTAAAAAAAAATGCAAAAACAATGTTCAGATTTAAAGGCATTTCTACATCCATGTGCCTATTTTTATTTGTATTTGTACAAAGGGAAAAAAAGTATAGTTATCCATTAAATAATGACTTTAGTTATTTGTCACTTAGATAGACCAAAAAAAGTCACCAATAGTCAAATTGAAACATGAATAGACAATTTACTATAAAAAAAAAAAGACAGTGCAAAGAGCTAATGACCATAGGATAAAAAAAATTTGTCTTAAAACAGTCATTTAGTATTGGAGAACCTCTTTATTTCAAAGCCTCCCTCTCAAGGTCACATGCCACTCAAATTAGCCAAGTTAATGTTACTGGTGTCGCCACCCCAATCCAAAAGGACAGGGGAGTAGGATGAGGTACAGTATTTGGGAGCCTGGGTAGGAAACAATTTTGTGTGTAAATAAATATCTTTAGAATGGCTGGAAATAGATGAGTTTGAATCTCAACATTTTTTGCTTATCTATAGAATGAAAAGAATTTCCCATTCTTGAATAAATCTCTTCACTTGAGAACTCCTAAGATAAAGAAATGAGTGGGTCATATTTCAAGAAATCACAATCATACCAGGGGCACCCTCCCTTCCACTAATGCTTCAACCCCATCTTTAAAGGGGAATTGGCCCTATCCTTCCTCCTTCCATGCTCTCACTCCCTATTCCCCAGCCAAAATGGCCATTTCTTGTCTGTAAAGAAAGTGCTATCTTTTAGCCTCTTTTCTGTCTTAATGCTGCCTTAAAATGTCTTTCTACCTCTATCTTTGACTGTACATTGACCAGGATACTTGTTCCTTCCGCATTTAAGTGATTTGACAATTCTACTCAAGTAAAGACAAGGTTTCACACATTCGCACACCATCACACACACACACACACACACACACACACACACACACCACAGAGAAGACAGGAGCCCTATTGTTTTCAGTTGACACAAATCTTTCTAAAAATTTGAACAAAGGTATCACACTGGATTCTATACAAAACACAGTTTTAGTTAGCAACACAAGATAAAACGTTCCAAGTGAGAAGAACATCCAAAGGTTAATTGTATCAGTTTTACATCTTGGAAAGAAGGCACCAAAATGCAGGACTCTTAAAATACCTTGAACAGACAAAGAAGGGCAAGGTAATGTCTCTTTGCAAAAGTCACTGCTCCTAAAAATTGTGGTGAAACTGGAAGCCAGAGTCCCTGATGGGCAGCAGAAGGCTGGTGGCAAGTCCAATGAAAATTCCCTTAGTTATACATTGTCAAAGGGTCCCCGCTCTTACTCTGTCCAGGAACATTGTGTGCTTTTGTCCTGAGAGCTAGTCCAGGTCTTCTGAACTCATCCGGCCCTTCCCAGGAGGCTGGGTTGGGTGGGAATCCTCTGATTTAAGCATTCTGGGGTCGTGTCTCTCTCCCGCTGTTGAGGAGGTCTGTGAGTTCCCCGATGTACTTGATGGTGTACTTCAGCGTCTGGATCTTGGTCAGCGGCTGGCCCCTCTGGCTATAGACAGGCGGCAGGTAATTCCGGAGTGTGTGTAGGGCATCGGCTAAAGTCCTCATGCGGAGCTTCTCCCTCTCACTGGCCTTCTGTCTCCGCTGGACAGACATCCTGACTTTGGGACCCTTCTGGGCCCTGGCTCCATCAGTGCCTTGCAAATAGGCAGGCTGAAAAGCTAAGAGATTGTAATCCATCTCCACCAGGCCACCAGGTCCATGACTGCTACAGCCATCGCTGCCTGCAGAACTGGCACCTCCAAGCCCACAGGACGGGCCAGTTACCAGGGGACAAGGGGAAGAAGAGTAAGACTCCAATGATGGAACTGGAGAGAGGCTCTGCGCTGGGGAAGTCTGGTTTAGCTCAAAGGCCTCAGGCCCAGATTTCCAGTCCCAGGAGGAGAGCAGGCCCTGGCTGTCCGCAGAGCCCGAGCAGTCGTCCAGGCCGAGGAAGGTCTCTTCCAGGGTGTCCATGCCAGCGACACAGTTGCAGAGAGAATCCCCCCAGATCCCCTGGCAAGTGAGAAAGCAAGTTGTGCCTCTGGGCCTGGGCTGAGCTCTCTTTTATGAGGGTGCCGGAGAAGTGATGAAGTGGGAAAGCAGGTCCAGAGAGGGAGTTCAAAGGAGAAACGCAGGACCGAGATGGAAAATGAACTCTTCAGGTGTCACTTTCTCCTCATTGATAATTAGCATCCTCCAGCTAAAATGTCTTTAAACAGAACGGCCTGCAAGAGAAGAAAAAAGGAATTATCTTGTTGTAACTAAACCAATTAAGGCTGCATAACTAGACTTAGCATTGTCCTGTGGAACTCATTAATGAGGGAGCCAAAGAAAACAAACCTGGGGAGCTTGACAGCCAAGAGGTGGTGGCTGGAGGCCTGGTAGAGAGGAGTTGAGGGCCCCCAGAGGGCCTCTGACCCCCTCCTCCAAGACCTCCTGGATATTTCAAAGCAGATGGGGTGTGTTAAGAGAGAAACTTCGTGGGCCCAGCACAGGGGACCCTCAAAGCAGGGGTTCCCTGCATGTCAAACACACACAGGTTCAGCCATTTCTTTGGGCTGATGAGAGTAAAGCTGGATGGATGCTAAGGGTTTTTCCCTTTCTTTTTTGCATCCAGTGGGTTTGTAGAAGCAGACATGCTTTCTAGGGACCCCCTCCCCAAACCCTGCCTCTGTGTGCCTACCCTCAAAATGACCAAGGCTAGCATAGCTCTTGTAAACCCTGAGCCATAATGAGCAGGACACATCCTTCCAAGCTTCAAGTCTTTGCTCGAACAGAGAATATTGGAGTTCTCATAGCAAGTAGACACTAGATAACCTAAAATTTCTTCAAGTTTTCTTCAAGTTTGCAAAAATACCTACGTTTAGGGCTCTAAAAGTCTTTTAAAAATCCAGTTGCAGACTCACACCTTGTTTTTTGAAATGTATAGAGGAAGTGTGAAATTAACTCTCAGAGCCTGTTTTCCCCACCATAGCTCCAAGTGCCACTGAATGTGTTAAGTTGGATGGTCCTGCTAGTTGCTTCACTTCCTACATAGTCTTAAGAGCAGGACTCTGTGTTTTGGGAAAGGGATCTTAGAATCCCCATTTGTTCTATGAATGTGACTTGTAACCATCCCACCGGAATCACAGGGAGTTCCATGTCAGGGTCATATTAGATGCTTTTAACATGAGTATTGAGGTTTCCTTGCTTTCATTATAAAGAAATGTCAGTGGTCTGGGCAGAACATTTCTAATTTGTAAGCAGCTAAGCTCAGCAAACAAAGAGCTCAAACATGTCACTGTGGAAGAATGCTCTTAATTTGATTACTTTCCAAAGTACCTTAAAGAAATGTCTTCATGCTATTCATGAAGCACAATAAATTAACGAGTGATTTCTCCCCCGCCCCTTCTTTTCATTCTCTTTCTCCAGTTCTTATGGAAATGTTTGCAATTTGCCAAAATCACTCAAGGACATTTTCTTAAAAATAATTTTTATTTTTTTAAATCCATTTTACAGATAAAAGTAATGAGACACTTAAGAGTTAGGAAACTCAGTTAAGTACAGTATTATAACTTACAGTCTGAAATAATAAATTGTCTGAAAAATAACTAAATACTAAAAGAGGGACAATGTCAGATTAAGCAACATTAGTCAGGGGGGTAAAGGAGAAGATCAGCTGTTTCCATTTATCTGTGATACATAGAGAAGCATGATGATAAATAAAGGTGTCAGTCTGGGCAGACCCTTCCAGAAATGAGAATATCAAGAAATGGTGACATGGTGTGGGGGGGTGAGAAGAAGGTGGCAGACTGGTGGTAATATGGGGGCATTTAATCAGGCAGTTAGATAATTGGAGGGTGTTGAGTGGAGGCAATAGTGTTCTTCAAAAAAAAAAAAAAAAAAAAGGTAAGATCAAACACTATTGTAAGTATGTGTTCCTAACTATAAGAATTACATTTTTTAAATGAGTCTGATAAGGAGAAGAAGAGAGACATCTGAGTCATTGGTAGAAGGACAGTGATATTAGTAGTGGGTTCTGACTGAGAACATAGGATGCCTGAAACTATTCTTAAAGGCCTCATTCATTACAGTCCCTAAATAAAAATATATAACCAAAACAAATTCAGTTGAAGTCAGGAGCTCCTACCTTAAGCGCTGGAAAACTTGCTCTGCATGGAGAAATCTAGGTTTGATCCCAGCTCTGGAAGTGACTTGCGAAAATCACCTCACTTATAGGTGCACTGGAGAATGAGCGCTAGGCACTGCTTCTGAGCCTACACAGGGAATGAAGCTCCCAGCATGTCACCAACCAAAGTCCTTTTAGGGACCCCAAAACACCTTATGCAAAACTGTTTCTCTATTTCACTTGGTTATGACAAGTAACTTGAATTTGTCTCGAAAGATGGGAATGCCCAGCTGATGCCAAATGAAGGTACAGGAAACGCCATGGCACTGTAGGGCTTCAGAGCTTGGATTGTGAACATCATGCATGTAATAATATAATGATATTTCTGAGAACATATATATTATTAAATTAATTTTAATTTAAATAATAATTTAAACAATAATTTAATATCATTAGATATTACCTCATTATAGCTTATTTTTGGAAATTGTATTTTATTTTAGGCACAATCATAGCCAATCCTGTTAATGGTAGGTTTTAAGTTTAACCCTTTATCCCTCTACCAGAGATGCTTCCCTCCATCATTATTCCAGAGTTTCCCTATCCAATTCTCTTACTGGAAGATAGAAAAACTGATAGTTTATCCTATAGCAACCTTAACTCTTTTTTTAATAGCTTATTTTTAAACGTGCTCATCAAATTCTATTTTTTTCAAATGCAGATCCTAAATAAGACAATCTGTCCAGGTACATTGCCCACATGTAATACATGTAGTTTGAAACCTATGATCACTATCAAAATGACTTCATAGCTTCATGAATCCTTTAGCCCAGATTCCTCTTACCACGTATTTACAGCTATAAAAACCTGTTCTTCAAATGAGGATACTGCCTGGACTTCATGTCCAGCGATAGAGACACTCTGTGCTGTGTATGTATATATGTATGCTAAAATAAAGCAAAATAAACTAGAAAGTGGTCAAAGAGATAGTTCAGGAGCCAACCCTGTTTTAATCTCTGGAACATGTTGACTCCTGAGGGTCAACTAAGCATAGAGCTAGAAATAGGCGTTAAGCTCCACTGGGTGCAACACAACTCTTCCCAAAATAAATAGATAAATAAAGAAACAAATAAATAAACTCAAACAGACTTGCATGACTACTGTTTTCTTGAATATTTCTATATTCAATCTGAGGAAAATGGAGATGCACAATTCTGCAAGCCATTAACATCTGAAGACCTATGTTTTGGCTGAAAGTTTTGGATTATTTTGTTTTATTTTCTTTGTTTTTGATTGTTTGTTGTAATCTCTTGAGAGAACAAGGCAACGTAAAAGTGGACAAAACTAACTAGGACCTAGTAAAACCTGTTATCGGTAGTGAAAATATGACTCAAGATACACTTCCTCAGAGAAAATGATACACTCTGTAAACAAGAAAAAGAATAAGGAAAGAAAGAAAG
>PVKC010036652.1:0-13170 GCA_004027635.1 Crocidura indochinensis
TTGTTGTTGTTTTTTAATAGAGGAAATTCTTGTACTGCTAACAGACGTTAGGCAACCGGACTAGGGTGTCAGGATACCTGGGAAACGCGATTCGTTCAAGCGTTTTGCATGCAAATTAAATTTATTATTAAATTAAATTGTTTAACATGGAGTCAGTATAAGCTAATGAAGGAGCAGGTTGACTCCCAGTAAGGAAAAGAGTAGAGAAAGTTGCTCCTGCCCACATCCTCTCCTTTATTCTCACGCCTGAGTACTTAGCTTACTCTTTGTTTCTTTCAGCAAAATACTGATTTTTGTTCACCTGTCAGCAATCGACTGTGGGGCACTTAATTCTTGCCCCCTATACCTTGCTTGGGTCCCCAATATGTGGATAAATGACAGCCTACTGGTGTGAATTGATAAGGTGGCTTAACACTGCAACGCTTTTAAATCAAACTCAGCAAGAAAATCCCAATTCCAATCTCTAAGGGCTTTCCTACAGGTAACAGCCAACTTTCTAAGCACTTGCCTATGAATGAACGAAAAGGTTCTTTGCCAGTGAAGTTATTCCAAGGAGGATTTGACATCTGATACTGAGCACTAATACCATTTCTGTTTTGAGATCCACCTATCTCCTTGTCTGCTATCCAGAAAGTGTAAAAGCTGTATTTAATTTTTTTTTTATCTTGGTTCACATTTTGCAGTTTTCAGAGTAGAGCTTCCTGCACAGTGGAATAAACTCCAAACGGCCGATTTTCTCCTCTTCGGTATATAGGAAGGATTAGCGCTGCCTCTTAGTTCCCAAAAGCAGAAGATGATCAATCTTGGTACTCAGTACTTTTTTGGGAGGTGGGTTTTGAGATCACTTCTGGCTGTGTTCAGAACTTACTCCCTGGCTCTGTGCTCAAAGATCACTCCTGGCAGTAGTCGGGATCATATGCTATATCCAGGATGGAACAAAGGTTGACTGTGTCCAAAGTAAGCATCATCCCTGTTGTACTCTCTCTGGCCCTTACTCAGTGTTCTTAAGACTTGTCAGAACATTACTTCCTTCTTGCTCATTCTACTCTCAGCTCACCATTACTTTTTGCTTTCTTTCTCCACCTTTTCTCTAGGCACCTTATTACTGGAGTTCCAAAGTAGTGTTTACCTTGAAGACCTATTTTTCTGTCCATTTTATGAAACATTCTCCCATTCTGTTGATGCATCCAGAGGTGGTTGTGAGAACTGACATCAATTCCAACCAGGCATGCCCCTGACCAACAATAGAGAAGTAGAACATGGTTATAACACTGGTTTGGGGGTCACATCCGGTGGCACTGAAGGGTTACTCCTGCTCTACACTCAGGAATTGTTCCTGGTGGGCTTAGGAGACCATATGGGATGCCAGAGTTGAAACTGGGCCAGTGGCATGGAAAGCAAAATCCCTATACTATAACTTTGACCTAATGGGCATAATTCTAGATACCCCATAAGAATGAAAGGAGCCCAGGTTGGGCAGGTCCTGACACCCAGGCAACAAACATACAACAGAGGGTTGTCTTGATAATTTGCCATGTACAGGACTGAGTCCGTCTCAAGCATTCTGTTACATATACAACAGAATTAGAAATGGCTCCATAGTCTACATTTCTCCACTCCTGAATATCCCTTCAAAAATGAGTTGATTTAATTTGATATGGTATCCTGGAATGGATGCTGAAGCAGAAATAAAGATAGCAGGAGAAAACCAGTGAAGTTTGAAATTTTATAGTTTAGTTAATAGTAAGAAGTCAAAGTAATTTGTTTTGACAAATGTTTTTAGGTAAAAACTGAAGATGTTGGCATTTGGGGGAACTGGCTAAATGTACATAGGAACTTTTGATTTTGTACTATTTTTCTGTAAATCTATTTTTTAAAGTGAAATCAATTTATCTTGCTACTAAAATGTTTGAGCCACCGAGCCCATTTCTTATAAAATTTAAATGAAGTCAGAATGATTTTTTTTTTTGAATTTAAACACCATGGCTACAGGCTTCCTGGTTTCCAGAGTACAGCAGCCAAAGAGGACCTCAGCAATCATAAGCTCTCCAAGTCCCATCACAAAGTTAGGTTTGTCTCTGCCCATAAAGGGTGGAGTCAGAAGAGTGTGGCCACTCCGATTTGCTCCACTGCTGTGCACATCTTCTGGCTCTTGAACCCCACTGCAGCACACATCTTCTAGCTCTTGAACCCCATCGTAACACATAGTAAAAAAAAAAACAAAAACAAAAAAAAACCACTATAAGGGGACAATGGGGAAACAACACAGGACAAAAGTATGCCTAGAGAATGAAGATGGCAACTCCAGTAACCTAAAAACTACCAATCATCTAATTAGCCTCTCAGATAAGGAGTTTAGATTAGAAATATGGAAGATACTCATAGAACTCAATTAAATCATAGATCGAGCTGAACAGATCAGAAAGACAGAATCAGAAAACTCCAAACTGAAATAATAGGACTGAAAAACTCAGTAAAAGAAATTAAAAAACTCAATGGAAAGTCTCTCCAACAGAGTAATAACAGCTGAGGACAGAATTAGTAAGCTGGAAGATGAGATTCATAACAACTCCATACAGCAAAAGTGTAAAGTGTAAAGCAAATGATCAGACAATGGAAAAATCACTCAAAGAATATGAACAGATGAAAACAGAACTGTTTGATAAATTCAACAGAAACAGCATAAGAATCATTGCAGTTTCAGAGACACAGGAAGAAAATCCCCAGAAAGAATCAACAGTCAAGGACATCATTGTAGAGAAACTCCCCAAAGTTTGCAAAATATGCAACCAAATCCTGCATGCTCAAAGAGTATCAACTAAAAGACCCGAAGAAAAGCACTCCTAGACATATCCTAGTTAAAATGACAAATCCCACTGATAGGGATACAATATTGAAAGAAGCAAGATCAAAAAAGGAAATTACATTCAGAGGAGCATCCTTAAGATTTACAGCAGACCTGTCACAAGAAACACTCAAGGCCAGAAGGCAGAGGTGGGATATAGTGACAAAAAAATCAACTAAATGAATGCTTTACCTAGAATACTGCACCCAGACAGACTCATTTTCAGGTTTGAAGGAAATCTACATGGCTTCACAGATAAACAGTAGCTCAGAAACCTTACAGACTCAAAACCAGCCTTAAAAGAAAAGCTGTAAGGTCTACTTTAAGGAAAGAAAGATCAACAGACACAACAAACTTCTACACAAAGATGACACTAAATCACATGATGATTATCTCTCTCAATGTCAATGGACTTAAGAGACACAGAATGGCAAAATGGATTAAAAAAAAAAACTGTACCTAACATTCTGCTGCATTCAATAAATACATCTGAATAGTCAGAACAAACATAGACTCAAAATCAAAGGCTGGAAGAAAATCATCCAAGCAAACAACACCCTTAAAAAACCTGGAGTGTCCATATTAATATCAGATGCCACAAACTTTATACACAGAAAAGTTATAAGGGACAAAGATGGTAATGTTGTACTAATCAAGGGATATGTACAAGAAGAGGAAATCACACTCCTAAACCTATATATACCCAATGAGGGACCAGCAAAATATTTATACAACAATTGGCAAATCTGAAAGACGACATCAATGGCAACACAATAATAGTGGGAGATCTCAACATTGTTGTCACCTGTTGATAGGTCAACCAAGTTGAAACCCAACAAAAATATACTAGCTCTGAAAAGAGAAATGGAAGAAAGTGAACTAGTAGATATATACAGGGTTTTCCATCCCCAGAAAACTGGATACACATTCTTCTCCAATGCACATGAGTCATTTTCTACGAGAGACCACATGCTGGCCTATAAAACATATCTCCATAAAATCACGAGGACAGAAGTCTTAAAGACAACCTTCTCAGATCACAGTGCACTGAAATTAGAAGTGAACTACAAAGGAACACAGGAGAAAAACTTCAACACCTGGAAATTAAAAAGCTCACTACTGAACAACCAGTGGATCAGGGATGAAATAAAAGAGGAAATCAAAACATTCCTGGAAAGAAATGACAATGAAGGGGCCCGGGAGATAGCATGGAGGTAAGGCGTTTGCCTTTCATACAAAAGGTCATCGGTTCAAATCCTGGTGCCTCATATGGTAACCCGTGCCTGCCAGGAGCAATTTCTGAGTATGGAGCCAGGAGTAACCCCTGAGCACTGTCGGGTGTGACCCAAAAACAAAACAAAACAAACAAACAAAAAAAAAGAAATGACAATGAAGATACAAATAACCAGAATTTATGGGGCACAGCAAAAGCAATACTAAAAGGAAAATTTATTGCATTGCAAGCACACATCAGAAAAGAAGTGGCCTATATGAAAAGTTTAATGACACAGCTTATAAAATTAGAAAATGTTCAACAACAACAACAACAAAAAACTAGGTAGGCAAAGGAACTAATAAAGCTTAGAGCAGAAACCAATGAAGTGGATAAATTAACAGCAAAAAACAATGAAAGATCAATGATCAAATAAATCTTTGATCAATGATCAAAGATCAATAATTAGTTCTTTGAAAAAATAAACAAGATTGATAAACCACCAGAAAAACTCACAAAGGAGAGAAAAACCTAATAAACCAGATTAGAAATGAAAAGGGGGAGATCAATACAGATACTGCAGAGATTCAAAGTGTAATTAGGACTACTTTGAGAAACTCTATGCCACAATCATGAGCACCTGGGAAAAAAGTGAATAAATTCTTGGACTCTTATAATCTTCCAAAAACCAGGATAATCTAGCAGATCTAAACAAACCCATTACTACTGAAGGAATTAAAATGGTCTTCAAGAGTTTTCCCAAAAATAAAAGCCCAGGCGTCCGGGAGATAGCATGGACCTAAGGCGTTTGCCTTTCATGCAAAAGGTCATCGGTTCGAATCCCAGTGCCCCAAATGGTCCCCCGTGCCTGTCAGGAGTGACTTCTGAGCGCATAGCCAGGAGTAACCCCTGAGCGTCACTGGGTGTGGCCCAAAAACCAAAAAACAAAAAAAAAGATTCATTCCAGGAATGCAAGGATGGTTTAACATATGTAAATCAATCAACACAATAAACCATATATACAAAAAGAAAATAAAAACCATATGATTATATCAATAGATGCAGGAAAATCATTCAATAAGGTCCAACACCCATTCTTGATAAAAAAAAAAAAAAACTCTCATCAAGATGGGAATGGGGCCCCGAGAGATAGCATGGAGGTAGGGCATTTGCCTTACATGCAGAAGGACAATGGTTCATATCCTGACATCCCATATGGTCCCCAGAGCTTGCCCCTTTCCAAATCTACCATGATGATGGAATGTTCCAGAAGCACAGGCACCAGTTTTTGGGTTATGGTTCTGAAATTCTGGAGCTGCGATCTCTATGTCTTACCATTCTCTGGGTGGATTATAAACATTATTGTTCTAGGCAGTACCCTGAAAAATCATTGGATGAAGGGTACCCAGGCACAGCAGGTGTTACAAAGCAGCCCACCTCCCACTCCATATGACTAATGTGGTCACAGTAGAGATCCAAGAGGCATAATACAGAGAATCACTCAGCAGTTCTCCCAGGTAATAATGGGAGGTGAAAGACACATAGACCCCCTCCCCCCCAGCTTTTTCCAACGGTTTCTTTCCATGGGGCTCACAAGTTATTCCCAGGCTATCTCTTACCAATCCACTCACCCTTCTTTCCTCTTCAATCAGCAAGGCCTGCAAATCTTCAAAAGCTGACCAGGGACTTATTCCAATTGTCAATTGTATCAAAATTCTTTGAAATGCCTAAATGAATTATAGTCTTTACCTCAACAAAGCATATCTTTTAGGATTTGCTTTGTACTAAGGCATTTGAAACTAAGATCTCTTGAATCAGCTGTACAGTGCTTGTTCTTGTGATTCAAGAACAGGTCTTCATGCCCAACTGGGAGTTTTGTGTCCCAGTCTCTGTCTCGGACTGTGAATTATTACTAGGGAGTGAGGGTCCGGTAGTAGGCAGATTCTCCTTCCTCAAAATACAAAGCAAATTCAAGGATTAGAATTAGCACAAGCGGACCAGAGAGATAATATAGGGAATATTAAAATGCATGCCTTACATGAGATCATCCCAGTTCAATACCCAGACTGCATATGGTCCCCCAAGTATCTGGGTCCAGGAATAGACACTTATCACAGAACCAGGGGTAAGTACTGATCACTTCCTAGTGTAACCCCAAAACAATAAAAGAAACTCCAAAGAGACATACTGCCTTTCTGTGGACTAGTCTATGGGTTTAATTTCTTGTTTCTCCACCAGGCTGCAGGCCCCCTCTGAATGCCATTTCCATTTGCTCTTCTGGGCATTGTTTTTCCCACTTGTATAAGTTCCAGAGGATCCATTGTTCATCTTCTTGAAGTCCTGACAATCTAGAGTTTGGTCATTTGCTCTGGAAAGCACTCTGTGTGTGCTGGAAGTTTCAAAGAAGAAACCAAAGAATAGAGCAAGATTATAGAGATTACAGTTATACGTTAAAATTAAAGATTACAGTTAAAAGCTGGTGAGCCAAGTAGATGAATTTGAACCCTGTCTCCGTCAATGCCTAATAAATGCATCTGAGACAAAACTCCAGCCTCTCTGTACTATCGTTCACGCTGATGTAAAAGGAGGTCAATTATCCAGTGTGTGTCTTAGGAGAGATATATTGAGGATGCACCTTAGAGTATGTGAATAAAGGAGTAAACATGATGGACATTGTGGAATCGCTATCAATCGTGAACAAAGGACTTGAAGGCAGAAAACCTGATTAGGGTCATTCCTTCTCTATGCTTTTAAACAAGTCTCCTTGCCTCTTTAAGCTTTACTTTTCATAACTGCAAAATTGGAATACTATTATACCAGAGGGTGATTATGAGGCCTAAATATCCTAATACATATATATGTGTTATTCAGGCATCAAAGAATCATAAAAATGAGTAATTATTATTCATGATTGGAGTGTCATCCCCTTACCCTTCCCTTTGTTGATGTCAGGATGGGGGCTGCAGTGCTCAGACATTTAGCCTGTGATTGTGTGGCTTTCACAAGTCCCTGAAAGGGACCACACCCCTGACTGTGGTACTCAGATATATTGTTTGTCCTGGTGCTCAGTTAGGTTGCCTAGACACATCTGGCTTATGTGTGTGGCCACCAGACCTCACAGACAGCAGAGCAGACAGGATCTCACCTGTACATGCAGGTGGCACTGGAGACTGGACTCTCACCCTCACCCTTTCAAGGCAGGTGCTTTAGCTATGATTTTATTTCCCCACCCCAAAGCACCTCACTCAAGTCTTAATCTTGTCTGCAGTGGGTTTTACCAGTAATGAAAGGTATAAATGAATTTCTCTATGATTAGAAATCAAAGCAAATGAGGCTTCACCCTTTGGCCTTGAATCCAGGCAGCTGCAAGAAGTCAGACGAGTTGGGAGCAGCGCTGAAGTGAAAGCATTAATTGAAAGGGAGTCCTGTCCTGTGCTGATTGTGCTCCTCCCAAATGTCTTTGCATTCAGCAACTGCCACTGTTAATATACTATGCACCCTTATGTTGCCTCAGGAGACACCCATGGAAATGATTGATTTTCATAAAAGATAGTCTTAATCTAAGATGATAACCTTGGGGCTGGAGTGATAACGCGGGGCTTTTGCCTTGCACTGTGGCTGGCTCAGCACAGACTGTGGTTTGATCCCTGAACGTTCCATTTGGGCCCCCAAGTCAGGACCAATTCCTGAGCACGTAGCCAGGAGTAGCCCCTGAGGATCACCAGGCGTGCCCCTCCCCCAAAACAAACAAACAAACGAACAAAAGATGATGACCTTATATCACAGGACAAAGCAGGAGATAAGGGCACACAAAGATACCAGAGTATACAGTTCTTTCTTATTGTTCCTTCTAGGAGTTCTTTTATTTTGTCTTGCTTCTTAGTGTTTATTTAGTATTTAACTTGTTTAAATAAAAATGTGTTCTTAGTGGACAGCTTTTTAGTATATTTTGAGGGGAATCACACTCAGCTGCGCTCAGGGGTTACTCCTGGCTCTATGCTTAGAAATCACTCCTTGCAGGGTTAGAGGACCATATGGGATGCCAGGGGTCAAACCCAGGTTGGATATGTGCAAGGCAAATGCCCTACCCATTGTGCTATTGCTCTAGCCCCATTTTTGTTTTGTTTTTGTTTTGGGGCCTCAATTGGTACTGCTCAGGGGTTATTCCTGGTTCTGTACTCAGGATTCATTCCTGGCAGTTCCTGGAGCACCATATAGGGTACCAGGGATAGAACCTCATCTGCCAAGTGCAAGGTAAGAACTCTAGCCATAGTACTAGGCTTTATCTAGTACTTATCTAGTACTTACTAGACTTATCTAGTACTAGATTAGATTTTCCGACTTTTCTGGTTATGCCTGTGGGTTTTTTTTTTTTTTCCATGGGTTCAACAACCTTTGTTATTTGACTGACTCTCATGCTTTTAATTTAAACTAAAAATAAATATCTGATGCATAAATAAAGGCAAAAGCAGCACTGCCAGAAGTGAGGATGGGATTTAAAGTCAAATGTAACTTACACCCATCACCCATCTGGAGGGCTCCTATCAAAATGGGAGCTCTTGTCTCCCCCTCATCATTCCAGAATGATCTAACAAGCATCCCTCTGCAATCAGCAGAGCAATTCTCACCCCTCATCCCATCCCCACTCCTCCACCCTTGCTGCCTCATGCCACTTGCTATTTCCATCAAACACAGACACTCCAATGGTTTACGATGTGAATCCTCTGACAGACTAATTTTTTAAAAACATTTAGCCAGAGTTTCTGGTAATAGTCTCTGGCTTCATTCCCAGAGGAGCCTGAGATAGCAAGCAGTACAGGCATAGACAAGAGACCATTTCTCTGGTCACAATTGCAATAAATGATTTGAAGCATTTCAAGTGCTTCCTAGGAAGAAGCTGAGCCCACAGGATCCTGTGGACATAGGAACTGAGCCAAGAGGGAGAGGACAAAAGAAATTTGCCAAAAGGTGAGGATTGCCACTCCTCTGGGATCTTTTACATATTTGTAGAGGTGCAGGGTTAAAACAAAGGGAAGAGAGGCCAACTTGCTTTTAGAAATGTTCTCTTGAAAAGACCTTGAGGAGGTGTGTCTTGGAATTGGATCATGTGTAAAAAAATGCATTTGAGACAGGAATTTGAAAGCATTTTCCTGCCTCTGTGTAACTTAACTTACTCAGACACTAGAAAAGAAATAAAAAGAGGGGAGGAAAAATGTTAAGTTTCTTATTCAAAACTGCACCATTAAAACCTCCCCTTCAATGAAACCTTGCATTTCATCAACAAAATAGCAGTGGGCATTAATTTTAGTTCCTGGCAACTAGCCAAGATCAAGTGTATGTGAAATGCAGCTGTGCAGACACCACTGAAAACAGATTCTTATTTTCATGTAGTGGTGGTGGTATTGCTGAGAGGTCACAGTGGCAGCACTGCAGGACCAGACGCAGGACCCCAGACAGGCATGTGCTCTACAACCTGAATCCTGCCCCAGCCCATAAATGGATACACCTTTGTTTTGGTTTTGAGGCCACACCCAGTTATAATCAGGGTTTAATCTTGACTCTGGGGGATTGATCTGGGTCAGGCACTTGCAAAACATGTGCTTAATTCCTGGACTTCTCTCATGTTCCTGCTTTTGTTGTTGTTGTTCCCAGGTATGGAATATATGGAACATATGGTTTCACTCAGGGACTATTGCAGTCACTCTTGGAAATGCCCAGGGAACCCCACAAAGCTGAGGATGGAACCAGGAGTCCAGTCATTTGAATCATCTCTCTGGCTCAAGATGAATTTTCTTTTATGGTCTTTGGGATATCCCCAGCTGTGTTTGAGGATCACTCTGGGTATTACTGTGGAACCACAAGATGACAGGAACTGAACCAGCTCTCACAATGGAAGACAAGTCCTCTACCACAGAGCCATAGTCCTGGCCTGAGACAGAAATTCTCTTATGACCAAAAGCCAAAGGAATAAGTGAGATCTATCAGCTACCAAGAGGTCTGGGTAACATAGCCCCTCTATAAGAGACACAAGACACATAAAGGAGTGATCAAAGAAGCAAGTCATCATGGGATGAACACTTCTGAAAAATGTGTTTTTCCTTTTTTTGGGGGGGGGTGTCATACCCAGCAGTGCTCAGGGGTTACTCCTGGTTCCATGCTCAGAAATTGCTCCTGGCAGGCACAGGGGACCATATGGGGCACCGGGATTTGAACCGATGACCTTTTGCATGAAAGGCAAATGCCTTACCTCCATGCTATCTCCCGGGCCCCGAAAAATATGTTTTTCATGGCTGGCACCTGGCATACAGACCAAAGGTGTCCTTCCTGCTGGGCCAGCTATATTCCTACCAAAGGAAACAATGCAACCCAGAGCACAGTATTTTTGAAAGGGTAGAAAATTACTCCTCTGCTCTGAAGCCCTTGTCCAGGGACTGCTTCTGAGAATCCAAAATCCATCTTCAGAAAGAGAACACAGGAGGATGGCTCCTGTGTCACCGATATTAAAAAGTGAGTAAAATCTGTTTTCTTTCTATGAAGCAACAAAGACCCATAGGAGAGAGTCCTCCAAGGGGGTAAACTGATGGACCATACAAAAAAGAATATCCAACTTTAAAAGCTCGGTGTTTCTAAATAAATTTCAGAGATTTGTGATCTTTTTATTACCTTGAGACTGTTCTCCAAAAGTCTTATTTTTAAAGTTCCCTCATTCTGATAGTTACCAATAGTGGTGACCACTGATTTTCTATAAAATTATGTCTTGGGTGGAGATGGGAAGGAAACGGGGGACATTGGTGGCAGGAAAGTTGCACTTGATGAAGGGTGGTATATATTCTATGAACAACTATAACAATTCTGTAACCATGGTGCTTAAGTAAAGCGATTAGATTTTAAACAAATAAATGTATTTAATTTTTTAATTAAAAAAAGAAATAGTTATGTCCCCACTAGGTATGTGTGTTTTTATAAGGCTCCTTTAATTCGAAGGAGTGAATTTATCAGGTTGAATATCTCTTGGCCTCTATCTATTTATGCCATTTCTAACTCATTTATTTGAGGCTTCCCTGAGTTTCTCTCTGTGTTTAGGGACTGAGTTGGACTTGAAGATCCAGGAACGGGAGACAAAGGTCCTGCCTTCAGACATCTTAATGTCTGATGTGTGAGAAGACAAGAAGACAATTGTGTTATCTCAGTTTTGCAACTTCTTCATTCTTTTCCTCCAGTGATTCAGTATGTTGGGGCTGGATACACAGGGAGACTGCAGGGTGAGTGGGCAGTTCTACACTTTACAGGTAGCTACTCAAAATACCAGCAACTTTAAGTAGTCTATTATGTGTTATTGTCTCCCCTTCCACAGTAAATTTCATGAAAAAATATGGCCCTTTCTCATAAAAACAAACTGGTTCTGTGGTGAGTCACAGCCCTGATTGTGCCATTTGCAAAAACTGGTAGAAACTTGTACTCAGCTTCATTCAACAAGAATCTCTGAAACTATAAGAAAATCTATCTATCTATCTATCTATCTATCTATCTATCTATCTATCTATCTATCTATCTATCTATCTATCTATCATCTCTATTTTCCTCTGCTTGGCTTCTTCTGTGAGTTGAAACTCCACTTGACAGCAAGGTAGATCCTGGCTGCCCAGCTTCTGAAGTGCTTAGCCTAGGGAGAGAGAGAGAGAGAGAGAGAGAGAGAGAGAGAGAGAGAGAGAGAGAGAGAGAGAGAGAGAGAGAGAGAGAGAATTTTTCTAGGAGCCATGAAAATATGCACAGAGACTTCTATGCTTGCCACTTACATTATGAAGTATTTCAGGAAATAATGACTGACTTGGGAGATGCCATATTTCTGAGGTATTTGGGGTATGGTAGTGCTTAGAGGTTACTCCTGGCTATGTATTCCAGAATTACTCTCCTAGCAGTGATTGGGGGACCACATGGGATGCTGGGGATCAAATCCAGGTAGGTTTGCAAGCAAGGCAAGTGCCCTACCCACTGTACTATTTCTCCAGCTTTGTTTCTGAGAGATTGTGTCTGATTGGCTACCCAACCTTTGCAATCAGAATAGAAGTACTCCCAAGGGGCAGGTAGAAAATGTCTACTCACTGAAATAAATACCTGAAAAAAGTAAGTTTTATCTGATCAAGCTGGTTCATTACCTTTGTATTATGCCTTTTACCAGTCACCGAGTACAGAGCCTAATTCTATGTTCTTCAGTATTCTATCAACATTTGCACAATTATCCTTGTAATATAAAAATAACACACCACCTATCTGGCTTTCTCTTCCAATGGTTTAGTAGCTAAAGGTAGAAAAGAATGTATTGGATCATTTTAATGAGAGCCTGAGAGCTGAACAAGCAGAGACATTAGTGACTCTTTACATTCTACCTTCAAGTTAAAGAAAAATTAATTCTGTGCACTTGGCCTTTTCTCTTTTTTGGGATTTCTCATCTGGAACTCTCCAGAGCTGACTGTCCTAGGTGAAACATTTCCTACACATTTCCTTGTTAGCTTTTTCCTCTGGAGCTCTAGGTATCTTCCTTAAGTGTCTCCATCCCAGTTGCCAACAGTTCCAGGACTAAATGTCTTTCTCTGCTTCCTTCTCCTTAGGCAAGAGTTTATTCAAATTGTAGCCCCAGGAATTCTTGGAAAGGCAGCTGGAAGAAGGTTGTATTGAGGTGGGGATAACACATAAAAGGCAGGTATTAAAATCAAAACACAACAACCAATCTCACTTCATGAATTGACTCTGAGGAGCTTCTTAGTGTTTGAAATGTTAAGCCTACAGCCTTCCAAAGGGTTCTGAGAGAGTCAAGGTTTCATCCTTGTGGACCTAAGTGAATAGTACTTGTGCATGGTTGCAGACTGTGAAGACTGGAACCCTTGCCAACTAATTGATCTCTCAATTTCCACACATTTTTTTCAGGGCAGTCCAACCTAGAAAGGAAAAACAGCAACAGAATTGCAGTATGTGTTTTTCTTTTTCTTTCTTTCTTTCTTTCTTTCTTTCTTTCTTTCTTTCTTTCTTTCTTTCTTTCTTTCTTTCTTTCTTTCTTTCTTTCTTTCTTTCTTTCTTTCTTTCTTTCTTTCTTTCTTTCTTTCTTTCTTTCTTT
>PVKC010036653.1:0-13192 GCA_004027635.1 Crocidura indochinensis
TCCTGACAGAGAGGTGTTTGTTTGAGTGAGCTTGGGCAGAGACTTCATCTACCACATACATTCTCTCCTCAGCTATCTCCAGGTTTCTTTTTTTTATTTTATTTTATTTTTAAGTAACTCTAGGCTGTTTTACTTGTCCAACACGTCTTAATCTTTCTGGTCACACATCCCCCAAATGAAACATATCACACAGCCCTGAACTTCTGAGAGTTATAGTCTAGTTCAGCAAGTCTGAAACAGTAGAAAAAGAGGTAACAAGAAACATGCAGGCTACAAGAAACAATGGTCATAGTCCCTGTAAATGGTCATAGTCCCTTCACATACACACACACACACACACACACACACACACACACACACACACACACACATTCTCTCTATCTCTCTCTTCCCTCCTCACTTTACCCCCCCCCCCAAGTGGGTCTTTTCTGTGCTTGGGACCCAAAATCTGAAGATGTTTGTTTCTTGTTCTATCCCTGAAGTTTCCTTCCAAGTCCCGCCTTCACCTGCCTCCTCACCCGTTATGTCGCCCCTCTCCTTGACTTTTCTCTAAGCCAGTAGTAGAGTCAGTCAGGCAGATGCTTGACTGACTGCTGGAATTCTGCTGGAATTTCACTCCGAATGAGACTTCCAGCACATGGCACATGCATCGCCAACATGAGTCAGGTGCCACTCTCACCCTTCTTCACTTCTTTTAATGGGTACAAAATACCCTGTGACTGCACAGGGCCTGGCCTTTTGGGGCCTCCTTTATCAGACCTTTCTTCTTGACTCTGGCCTTGAAGATAGAGGCTCTTCATACCTCATGGCCATTATTTGTCCACTTGGATTTCTAAAAGAGAAGGGCTGCCTTTCCCCCACCAATCCTCCTCCTTTCTCTCCTGCCTGCTCTTTCACCACTTCTATGAAAGCTATGCTTTCAGGATCCATGTTCCCACCCCATGAAGCCTCCTAAGGACTGTGCTCATTCAAAAACACCTTTTTCCCCTTCCTTCTCTTTCTCCTGTGGTCCCGAGTTGTAGCTCAGTGTTATAACACTTAACCCTGCGTGTGTGATGTCCTGGTTTTAATCCCTGCCCCTGAGGGAACAAACAAGTACACATGCATTTTAGTTTCTTTTTCTTTAACCCTGATTGATTGATTGATTGGTTTCTGGGCCACACCCAGCCGAGCTCATGGTCTTCCTGGCTCTGCACTCAGAAATCACCCCTGGCAGGCTGGGAGCCCATATGGGTTGTCAGGAATCAAACCAGATCCCTCTAGGGTCGACTGCCACTGTGCTATCTCTCCAGCCCCTTGCATTTTAGTTTCACTAAAAGTTGCCACTTATTTAAAAATCAGCTTTCAAATCTAGTTTACTTTGGGAGGGGAGCCTATGTGTCCGTCTTTACCAAGTCAAGTTTGACTATCAGACGTAAATGTACTAACTAGCATGTTTTAAAATGCTTTATACAAACATGCTAGACCATCCAAGAGAATCACACTGTTCGGTGGGTTTGCCAGAGTTTAGGATTATCAGGCTGCTGCCTCTGATGTCCTGTCTGAGCCACATGCAAGGCTGTTTGCAAGGTGGTGAGCGGCAGGCTACTTGGGGGACTTCTCCATTAGCTCAGGATGTGTATCGCTTTTTCTTGAGTAAAATACTCAGCCAGAGTGTTGTCTGGTCACTGATCAGCTACTAAATCTGCTTTCTTTGTTTCCTTTCAGATCTGCCCAATCTGTGCAGCGTTGCCTGGCGGCGATCCCAATCATGTCACGGATGACTTTGCAGCTCATCTGACACTTGAACACAGAGCCCCTAGAGATTTAATATCCTTTCAAGAGGCAGCGGGGAGTTGTTTGGACCATTTGTTGTTTGAGGTGTTTTGTTTTGTTTTGTTTTTGTTTTGTTTTATTATACGGGCTGTGTCTTGTCAATTTTCAGGGGCCACGTGGTGCCAGGAATCACACTCAGGCTCACACATGCCAGGCATGTGCTCTGTCACTAAAGCTATCTCCCTATCCTGTTTTGTTTATTTTTTGTTTGTTTGTTTATTTTGGTTTTGGGGCCACACCCAGCGGTGCTCAGGTGTTACCCCTGGCTGGCTGCTCAGAAATAGCTCCTGGCAGGCACGGGGGACCACATGGGACGCCGGGATTTGAACCAACCACCTTAGGTCCTGGGTCGGCTGCTTGCAAGGCAAACGCCGCTATGCTATCTCTCCGGCCCCTGTTTTGTTTATTTTTAAAGACTCACAGAAGACAGTCTAGCCTCCAAATATATCTGACTTGCATTGGAAAAATGACCGAGTCAGTGTTAAGAGGTGATTTCGTGCTTCTCTTTTTATTTACCAGTACAGTTACATGAACTGTGCTATTAAACGCTGGTGACTTGCTCATCATCTTTAATTCATTATGATCAAAGGTTTGACCTGGTAGTAAACCTTCAGAAGGATATTTCATTCAAAAGAAGGAAATACTAAGCCAAATTAAAATCTAATTAGATACTAGGGTTTGTCTGCTTCCTTTCCTGTCCCTTGAAGCCTGGCCCCGTCACAGCAACAGTGGCGGCTGGTAGGTAATTTCAGGGCTCCTTTCTCTCACTACAGAGACGTCCTGATCCCTCTGAGTAGGAATCGGCTCACGGCCAGCTCTGAATTCCTTTCTCACTTCTATTTCCCTCCTCAACCCTGTTTTTCCAAAGTTCCTGGCATGTCTTCTACCAGGTCCGGGAGTATCTGGCCCAGCAATACAGTCTCTGGCACACTCTGTTTCTGGTTCCAGGTCATGGATCCTTTTTCATAAACTGTCACCTTTTCACCCAGACCTCTGTCCTAATGGATGGCTTCCGCATTCAGTGCAATTAGAAGCAGTGCCTGATTTGGTCGGAACTTTGTTTTTTTTGCCAGCTTTAGTTTTGATTGGGGGCTATACCTGGCTGTACACAGGGCTTACTCATGGCTCTGCACTCATGAATTACTCTTGGCAGGCTCAGGGGTCCATATGGGATGCTAGGGATAGAGCCCAGGTTGACCGTGATCAGAGAAAGTCCCTAATCGTTATGCTATTTCTCTGGCCTCAGCAAGATTTTTTTTTTTTTTTTTTTTGGTTTTTGGGCCACACCCAGTGACGCTCAGGGGTTACTCCTGGCTATGCGCTCAGAAGTCGCTCCTGGCAGGCACGGGGGACCATATGGGAACCGGGGGATCAAACCGTGGTCCGTCCAAGGCTAGCACGGTAAGGCAGGCACCTTACCTGCAGCGCCACCACCCGGCCCCGATTTTTTTATTTTTAAGGACTGTGGGATTATACTCAAGGTTCTCAAGGGCTAATTGTGGCTTGGTGCTCAGGGTACCATATGTACAATGATAAGTGCTCAATTGACCATATGTAAGGCAAGTGCCTTAATACCTGAACTATATCTCCGGTCCCTCTTTGTCAGATTTTGTTACTTTTTTCTTTTTTTTTGTGAGGGAGGGGGGAGAGCCACACCCAATGACACTCAAGGGTTACTCCTGGCTATGTGCAGGCAAATAGCCCAGAAGAGGCAGATGTGTCCGGCCCCATCACATTACACTGTCACAGCCAGACCACAAGAGTCTATAGGCCTTATACAGTCCAAAGGCTGGGCACTTCCCATCCCCTTTCACCTGGGGAAAAGTTCTTTCCCATTGCTTAATCCACAGTGTACAAGTAGACATCATTACTTTTCAGAATTAATAGCCCTCGTAGTTGTGACATTTGCATTCTAAGTTAAGTGTCCGATTTTCAAATATTTCCCATTTAGGAGATATACATGTATCTTGAAAGGGCTCGATTGATTTTATTCTCTTCCATGAAATACCTGAGTTATTTCCTTAACTTTGGAGTCACGATGAATCGAGTGGTGTTCGCCATGTCCGTAGAATGTTTCACCCTGGTCGGGGACTAGGAGGTCCTCGTGCCCGGAGATCAAACATGCACTTTACTAGCAGTTCTACTGGCGGACTTTCCTCTTCTCAGAGTTCATATTCTCCAAGCAATAGGGAAGCCATGGATCCTATAGCTGGTAAGTTCATTTATATTAATAAAGGAAACAAATGATACATAGTGGAAATGGAATAATAGCACAGTGGTAAGGTGTTTGCCTTGCACATGGTCAGTCTGGGAGGGATTCAGATTTGATTCCTGGCATCCCATATGATCCCCCTAGCCTGCCAGAAATGATTTCTGAGTGCTGAGCCAGCACTAACCCCTGAGCACTACTGGGTGTGATCAAAAACATCAACAGCAAAGATAAAATTATAAAAGGTAATTAGAATTGCAATACCTTAAAGATTCCATGCTACAACCTCTACTAAGTACAATAAATTAGGAAAAAAAAAAAAAATAAGGGATTCAGCTGGAAGAAAGTAAAGAAGAAATTTCCCCTTACCCAGATTTGAGAACTATATTGTGAAATGTGCATGTTTTTAATAGTTTTGGAAAAATCAAACTTAAAAACTATAGCCTGGGAGCTGGAGCATTTGCCGTGCACTCAGCCAACCTGAGTTGAATCCCAGGTACCCCCTGTTGTTCTCTAAGCTAGCCAGGACTGATTTCTGAGTGCAGACTCAGGAATAACCTTTGAGCACCACTGGGTGTGGCCCTAAAAAGCAAAAATAAAAAATAATAAATAACCAATAGCCTAGGACATGAATTTTGTTGCCTTGTCACATGGTGGTCAGCACAGAAGATTAGCAACAGAGCTCATGGGCTGGTCCCAGAATAAAATGGGGGCAATAAATCTCTTGGAGCTGAGAAGTTCCAAGTTGGTGCACATGCTAGAAGACCCCTCCCTGGGATAACCATGTATCTGGAAGAACATTGGAGATGCTCACAAGTCTGAAGCCGCTGGAAAAAATAAAATCTCACCTTTACTCATAAAATGTCTTTTTTTCTTTTAATATGGAACGCTTCACGAATTTGCATGTCATCCTTGCACAGGGGCCATGCTAATCTTCTCTATCATTCCAATTTTACTATATGTGCTGCTGAAGTGAGCACATAAAATGTCCTTTAAAAGCTGAGATGAAGGCCAGAGTGGTAGCACAGCAGTAAGGTATTTGCCTTGCATGCGGCCAACACAGAATGAACTCCGGTTTGAATCCCGGCATTCCATATGGTCCCCCACCTTCCAGGAACGACTGAGCACAGAGCCAGGAGTAACTTCTGAGCACCACCAGATGTGACCCAAAAGCCAAAAAAAAGAAAAAATTGAGATGAGCATCATAGTGTCTTCAGTTCACATGTGCTTTGGTGCTTTGGTTACCTGGCTGTGCAATGAGCTCAGCACACTGAATTTTGGAAGTTAAAAAAAGTATTATTCATCTTGGGCAGGGATGTGGCTCAGTTGTAGAGCTAATGTCTTGCCTGTCTTTGGTAATGGGCTCTAAAAGTTTATTTCTGGAAGCACAGTTCACAGCTGAGAAATTCTCTACTTGACTGGTAAGTTTCTTTCAATAAAAACCAGTTTCGGAGCTGGCGAGATAGCATTGAGGTAAGGCGTTTGCCTTCCATGCAGAAGGACAGTGGTTCAAATCCCGGCATCCCGTATGGTCCCCCGTGCCTGCCAGAGGCGATTTCTGAGCGTAGAGCCAGAAGTAACCCCGAGCGCTGCTGGGTGCGACCCAAAAACCAAAAACAAAAACGAAAAAAGCAGTTTCTTGTAATAATGGGCTAAGATGCCTCGGCTTTGGTGACAGAAAGCAGGAGTGCTGAAGCTTAGCCCAGGGCATCCTCAGATGGTGTGGTATCTGTAGGCCAGTGGTCAGCTCATAGTAGGAGAGGTTGGTACTCCAGATAGGGGAAAGTGATTGCTGCACCCTTCTTGGAAACAAAACAAAAAATACACCAAAACAGCCCACTAAGTAGGGTGTTCAGGAGCCTAACAATGCCATCAGTCAATGCCCCCAGTGGTATTTGACTACTCGCAAACAGCAATACCAGAAAGAAGGCAGAGGTGAGTATGCAAAGGTCAGAGAAGTGATTCACATCTGCTGGATTGAAATTAAACTTTTTTTTTTTTTTTTTTTTTTTTTGGTTTTTGGGCCACACCCAATGACGCTCAGGGGTTACTCCTGGCTATGCACTCAGAAGTCGCCCCTGGCTGGCCTGGGGGACCATATGGGGCACGGGGGATCGAACCGTGGTCCGTCCAAGGCTAGCGCGGTAAGGCAGGCACCTTACCTTCAGCGCCACCGCCCGGCCCCAGAAATTAAACAATTTATTAAATCATTCAGTAAAGTTTAGTGCCTGTGATGCATCTGGCAGTATTTTGAATACTGGGAATATTAGAAACAGGCTTAATTCTTGCTTTCAAGGAGCTCATATTAGAATGGCTTATGTTAGGATTGAACCATTATATAATCACTTATCTACTAAAATGCTAAGAGAAAGCACAATAAAATGAGTCCATGAAGCAAATAATTTAAAAACCAATCTCAAGCCGAGATGGGGGGTGGGGGAGTTGAGTGCTTAAAAGATATATAGAAAAGGGGATTAAGGCACTTTACTTAAATGCAGCTAACCCAGGTTCACTACCATTACTGCTAGAAGTGATCTCTGAGCACAAAACCAGGAGTTCAACTGCCCAGGGTATGAACCATTTGGGCATGGACCAAACCTCAAAGAACAGTCACTGTGATGTTTTACTTCAGACAAAAATAATTGTATGTTGCCACAGCAGCCAGCCTCCAGGAGGCTTTCAAAAGGGCATTGAGCTCCGAGTTGAAACTATCGTCATGGGAACCTAAAGGTCTTTCTGATGTTCCTGTGTAGCGTTTGTTTTCCTCCGTGTTTACCAAGCTATCTGTGCTTCCATTGGCAGAGCTTTTGTCTCAGTTGTCAGGAGTGAGACGATCCGCAGGAGGACAGCTTAATTCTTCTGGCCCTTCTGCATCTCAGCTACAACAACTGCAGATGCAGCTGCAGCTGGAACGGCAGCACGCCCAGGCAGCCCGGCAACAACTGGAGACCGCACGCAACGCAACCCGGCGTACTAACACAAGCAGTGTCACCACTACAATCACACAATCCACAGCAACCACCAACACAGCTAACACGGAGAGCAGTCAGCAAACTACCCAGAATTCCCAGTTTCTTTTAACAAGGTACCTTGGTTATTAACGTGACCTGGAAAAGGAACGCTTTGTCTGCATGACACCTTGTTTTCATTTCTCTGCTTATACAATATCAGTGATAGTAAATTAATTATTGTAGAACCTGATTTGCTTCTTTCAACAAGTAGCTAAAAGAACTGATGTTTACATCAAGGACTTAGACCAGATCCTGGCCCGTAGTGTGCCTCTCCCCTTGTTCCTTTAGGCTCCCTGTGCCCTTTTCAAAGGGGGGACAGTAGCGGTGCCATTTATAAAGCAGCAGGGGCCTCAAGGAACAGACACCCTGTGACAATTCCCCACGAAGCCTTCCATCATTATTGCCGTCTCTCCCTCTTCACTTATTTTTTATTATCCCAGTGCTCTCTTTGCCCTGAAAATGTAGGGAAATCGGTCCTGAAATTAGACAAAAGTTTCCATAACTCATTTAACAAGTAACTCACGAGAATCCATTCTTGACATCTGCCCGGTCCCTGTGCAGATAAGCTGAGTGCCAGCTGGGTGTAGCATCGTCCGTCGGAAGAGCAGACCAGGCCACTGGGTCACGCCCATCGTGCTGCGTGACCCTACAGAAGCTGCACAATAGTTGTCTAGAAATGCTTTCTTTTCAGGAAGACTTACTGGGTGGAAATAAAAGTTCCACAAACCTTTCGATATCTTTTTATTCAGTCAAATTCCTTAGTCACTGCAGTTTATTTTTGTGACTAGAGTCACTTCTTTTCCTCTTTTTTTACTATCAGCAACTGAGTTTTTATTAGGAAAATCACTACTTCTCTAAATCTTTCATTGGAAATGCTGTTAAAAGTGGACATTTCTCTCATTGAACCCTTTTAAGCACAGATTAAGTTAACAGTGTTGATACAGGCATGTCCCCATTCAGTGCAATTGAAGTCATGAATGAGCTAAGCACTGCCAAATATGTGCCTCAAATCCTCAGTCTTGAATCCTGGAACCACTTACCGGGTAGGAAATAGCTAAAGATTGTTCCTCCCACTGTTCCTCGGCTTTTTTTACCCACAGATCCTTTTCTTTTTTACTCACACAGGTTGAATGACCCCAAAATGTCGGAGTCGGAGCGCCAGTCCCTGGAAAGTGAGCGTGCAGACCGCAGCCTGTTTGTGCAAGAGCTTCTTCTGTCCACGTTAGTGCGTGAGGAGAGCTCGTCCTCCGACGAGGATGAACGGGGGGAGATGGCAGATTTCGGTGCTATGGGCTGTGTAGATATTATGCCTTTAGATGTTGCTTTAGAAAACCTGAATCTGAAAGAGAGTAATAAAGGAAATGAGCCTCCGCCACCTCCTCTTTGATGACATCCCACGCACGCAGTGTCCTCTGTGCTGTATTTGCCAATGAAAGTGGACAACAACTATCTTGGGTTTGTTTGGTGATTGTAATTTCAGGTCTGTCACTCTTGTTACATTGTGTACATTCAAAAGGAAGAGAGAAAATATATATGATAATCATTTCCACTTCACTAATTTTTACTTCTAGCAGGTAAATGTAGGTCGCGGCGCAGGGGCGCATTCTGCTGCTCCCTGTCCCCCCGACATGCAAAAAGGCTCTCCTAATACTCCACATTCAAACTGAAGAGGAAAATTGAAATCTCTAATGAAGCTGCTGTGTGTATTTATGAATATTAATGAATAAAAACTGCTTGGATGGTTTACCTTAACTACTGCATGAGGTTTTTTGCAGCGTGCATGAGTTTTAGTGACCTTGTTATTTAAAACAAAAAATTAAATACAAGGAGTAAAACTTAAAACAAACAAAAAAAAAAAGCCCAAAGCTTTCCCAAACATTATTCAATGGTTACGTGAGAAACAAGTTACCTGACAAACGAGCTTTTGAATAATGTCTGCCTGAATCTCCTTTCTTTGCGTGCCTCCTAAGCACAAGGCCAGCCTGCAGCGGCCCGGCAGGCCACCCGCCCCTTCGGCGGCTGCCCCGTCACCCTGTCAGTCATCGACCCCGCGGGAGCTCTGCGTGTCCGCTCGCCTGCGAAGACCCCGGAGAGCCGCTGTCGGAATCTGCTGCAGGGCCTTTGTGTGCCCTCAAAACAAATCCTGTTCATCCTTGTTTGCAGTTTTGACTTTCTGTGGTTGTTGGAATTTTTTTTTTCAATTGTTAAATGTTTTATTCGGGTGTAGATGAATTTCATTTATCCACTGTTCAACAAAGTTAACCTGAATTATGTTGTCTTTGTTTAAAAAAAAATCTCACATTCTCAATCATATTTCGCGTTATTTATGTATTTGCTTCATAGTTTGCAGAGACAGATCGTTATCGGGGGGGAGCTTTGAGGATTTGCCTTCCCCGATCTTGCCAGTATAGTACAACCAAATTCTTAATGCTAACTTTAGCACCTTTTTTATTTATTGGGTTTTTTTTTTTCCTGGCATAAGAAGTAAAGCCTTTTAATTGAATCATGCCACCTATATGCCTATATTATTAATCCTATGTGTGTAAAAAAAAAAAATGTATAGCTTTTTGGGGCTTGTTTGGGGTGTGGAGGAGCCGGGATATTTTTCTTTTCAGTCTCGGTTTCTGTCATAGACTTTCACAGTAGCTCCAAGGCAGGGACAGTGGGTACGGGGGGAGGGGGGGCAGTTTTTGGAATGTAATTTAGGACTTTCAAAAAAAAAAAGGTGCGCACAGCTTCTGATAACTTTATAACTAGACTTACCTAATCATGTCTCTTCCTGTTCTCTTTCCTCTGAGCCCTTTTCTCCGTCTCTCTCCTGTCATCCTTTTCCTTCCCGTCTGCTTCTCCGTCTCTTCACCATGACAAGCATACAGACTTGAACACTCTTCGGTGTTCTTCCGAGAACTGTGAATCCATGTTCATCCAGATGTAACCAAAAATGTCACCCACATGTCTCCAAAACTGTTGCTTCTCTGAAACTTCAAAACTCCCAACAGTTTTCAAATACAATAGCTTTGTTTCCTTTAGTTTCTGTGATGGAAAAATATTTTCAGAGACAATTTTACTCCCAGCTTCTGGTTATACTAGAAGTTAAGTTCAGTGGGGACTTTTTTTTTTTTTTTTTCCTTCCCTAATTTGTTGGTGAGAAGTTTCAAAAACCAGTTTTCAAGTTGTGGTCTTTTCAAACACGTCTTCAGCACATAAGTGACACATTTCAATAAAGCATTTTCAAGACTGTTGACCACTTGAATTTCTTTGGTGTTGATGAATTAGCCTAATCTTTCATCAGAGATTTTATATCTCCAACACTTAACCCAGTATTTTTTTATGCTCAACTTGGAGTTCCTGACTGTGTGAATGTGTTACTATGGATGTGAGAAATTAAAAGTTGCCGATTATTTGCTGTCCCTTTTCTGGAGATATTCTGGGGGAATGTAAGATCTTTTTTTCTTTTTTAAAAAAACCTGTTTTGAGGGAACAACTGTAAGTCCATCAGGGCAAATTAATTTTAATGATTAACACTTCAGAAGACCTAAAGGTTCATAAAGATTCCATCTCATGTAGAATACTGTATATTATTTTTTACCAGATATTTTACAAATACCTCACCTCATCCTGTATGTAATCAATAATGATGTATTATTTTAGGGTAGAAAGACACAGACTATCAATATAAAAAATATATTTAAGCCCTTCATATTCTTGTGTTTTTTCTTTAGTTTCTGACTAACATCATAGTATTGGAATTATTGAATAAAAATAATTGCAAAGACTTTGATGTGAAGGAGACAAAACGAATAGATACACCATTGCTTATCGTGGCCATCCTTTTCAGTTACTAAGCGCCAGAAGCTGAGTTTTGCAAGCTTTTTGTGCAGTTTTGAGTGTCCAGGATTTAAGTTTTATAAGTGTTCCACAATGTTTGTCTTTAGTTTCTCTTCAGAACTTTAAATCTTTTCATTCAGCATGTTCTAAAAGTTTAAAGTCATGACTCAAAGCAATATAGTAGTGAAGTAAATATAGGAATACTCAAAACATTCCTACATGGAATGTTTGGAAGTATTTGTTTCTATTTCTATATAGTATGTCTTTTTTTGTTTGTTCGTTTTTTTGGTTTTGGGGGCACACCCGTCACAGGCACCGGGGACCATATGGGATGCCGGGATTTGAACCAACCACCTTAGGTTCCAGATCGGCTGCTTGCAAGGCAAACGCTGCTGTGCTATCTCTATATAGTATTTCTTAAGAAACCCAAAGTAGGGGTTAAAGATCAGACAACACCAAGGCACTTACTTCAAATAGTCCATCCAGGTTTGTCCCCTAACTACATGTGGACCCTTGAGCAGGATTGTTTCATTTTTATTTGAACCACCCTTTTTTTTTTGGGGGGGGGGGGTTCTGGGCCACACCCGGCGGTGCTCAGGGGTTACTCCTGGCTGTCTGCTCAGAAATAGCTCCTGGCAGGCACAGGCGACCATATGAGACACCAGGATTCAAACCAACCACCTTTGGTCCTGGATCAGCTGCTTGCAGGGCAAACGCCGCTGATCTATCTCTCCGGGCAGGACTGGAAGTATAGCCCCAAAATAAAAGAATACAGAGTAGGTCTTCCTAAGCTGGAATTGGAGTCTAGACAGCTTGGATATTTAACCAGAATAATGGAACTTGGGATCATATCCTCATTTTCATTGTTTCCTAGAGATGTTCAGCTGAACAAGTAGGAATGCTTGCACATATAGTTATGTGTGTCTGTATCTAACGTGATCATTTCTGTGGCTGGCTCCAGAGAGAGATTTGGGTTTATTGGGGCCGGTGAGGTGGCGCTAGATTTAGGGAAGGTGTCTGCCTTGCAATCGCTAGCCAAGGAAGGACCACGGTTCGATCCCCAGGCATCCCATATGGTCCCCCCAAGCCAGGGGCAATTTCTGAGCATCAAATGGGTGTGGCAAAAAAAAAAAAAGAGGTTTGGGTTTATATTAGGCCCTAATACTTTAACACGGGTTTGTTAAACTGACTGCATTGGGTTCTCACTTTAGTTTGAGGGATCAAACTTAGAGCTTCTCATGCAAGACAAGTGCTCTACCACTGAGTCACACATCCCCAGACCTTTCATGAAGATTTTCAGTAATACTAAACCTATTGTGGATTTTCTTCTGGTCATAATTTAAAATTGGACCAGAGTTCTCTTGCCCCTGACAAGTATTCCACTTTACCTCAACATCCTATTCTATGGCTCATGACATTGTTACAAACTTTGATAGTTCCTATATCTGTTTGAGAGCAAGCAAGGAAAGGAGTTTCAAGATGAAAAGGTTTTGTGGAGAAGAAAAAGGTCTGAATAGAATCTGTGCCTCAAAGAGCTGTTTTTTGGTGGTTGTTTTTTCTTCTTTACATTCAGCTACCATTGAAATTAGTGGATGCTTGTAATTTCTTCATAAATAGGTGCATCTTGGGGCCCGGAGATAGCATGGAGGTAAGGCGTTTGCCTTTCATGCAAAAGGTCATCGGTTCGAATCCCGGTGCCCCATATGGTCCCCCGTGCCTTCCAAGCTGACTGACTAGGTTTGATCCACAGCATCCCTATGCCAGCCAAAAGTGACCCTAAGCACTGCCAAGTGTGGCCCCAATACAAATAAAAGTGCTTTTTTTGGGCCCGGAGAGATAGCACAGCGGCATTTGGCTTGCAAGCAGCCGATCCAGGACCAAAGGTGGTTGATTTGAATCCCGGTGTCCCATATGGTCCCCCGTGCCTGCCAGGAGCTATTTCTGAGCAGCCAGCCAGGAGTAACCCCTGAGCCCTCAGCACTGCCAGTTGGGGCCCAAAAACAAAACAAAAAGTGTTTTTTTATGTTCTTCCTACAAAGTAACCTTTAAGCAAACAGCACCTGCAGTTGCTCCCCACCCACCATACACCAGCCCCTGGATGTTATGAAACAGGAGAGGTTAAAGTTGAAATGCAACCTGGAGTGGCAGTTGGAAACTTCGTTTATTAGTGATAATGAAAAATTCTGTGACTTTAAACATGGCCTTGGGCAGAGTATCTTAGCCCTCTTAGGCTAAGGCACTTAATCTGTTTGACCATCAGCATTTCATAGTGTCCCCTTAGTACTGCCAGGATCTCTGAGCACAGCTAGTTGTGGCCCCCAGCCCCCCC
>PVKC010036654.1:0-13173 GCA_004027635.1 Crocidura indochinensis
TCCCAGATGTATTTCTTTGTATTTTATGGAGATATTGACAGTCTCCTTCTCACCTCCATGGCCTATGACAGGTATGTAGCCATCTGTCACCCCCTCCACTACACCACTATCATGAGTCAAAGCCTGTGTTTCCTGCTGGTGATTCTATCCTGGGTCTTGTCCTGTGCTAGTGCCCTTTGCCATACCCTGCTGCTGATCCGTCTCTCTTTCTGCAGAGACAACATTGTCCCTCACTTTTTCTGTGACCTCTCTGCCTTACTTAAGCTGTCCAGCTCAGACACAACAGTTAATGAGTTAGCCATCTTCATTGTGGGCACAGCTGTCATCACCGTACCATTTATATGCGTCGTGGTTTCTTATGGCCGTATTGGTGCCACCATCTTGAAGGTTCCCTCTGCCAAGGGGATCTATAAAGCTTTGTCCACGTGTGGTTCACACCTCACTGTGGTGTCTCTCTACTATGGATCAATTATTGGACTGTACTTTTTCCCCTCATCCGCAAACTCTAATAACAAAGATGTTATAGTGACTGTATTATACACTCTGGTCACACCCATGCTGAACCCTTTTATCTACAGTCTGAGAAATCGGGATATGAAAGGAGCACTGAGAAATATACTCAATAGAGCCATATTTTCACCAAAATGAGAATTTTATTTACTATAACTTTACACAAGGTCTTCTCCTTCCTACACAAGCAACATGATTATTTCTTTTTGGAATTATCATTTTTAGTGAAACAGTAGGACAATCTTTGTTCAGTTTCTGCTTTAGTCTCTATGTGACTTTAACTTCATTTTCTTACTTATTTTTGTGCAGTGGAAAATTCTACTTAAAATTATCTGTCCTACAATCTTTTAAGTTTTGTAGATAATCCGACTTTTTGTTTAATTTATGTACATATTCAATTGGTTGGGCAATTCATTATTAATTTATTTTAGATAATCATAATTTTTATCTTGTCAAGCTTTTCCTTTGCAAGATAAAATAATGCTTTTCTTTAATATTGGGTGGTGGCTTTTGAGGGGCATTTTATTCAGGTATATTCAAAGTGATAGTGAGGGTGACAGAGATGCTGGTGAAACTCACTAAAGTAACTTATGTGAAGAGGGGAAAAGAGAAGTGGCAGCCCAGAGAAGGGAAACTACCACTTCCTCCCGATCTCTTCCAGGCTGAGGGCCAGTGGGATAAAGCTAGGATTGATAAAGTCTGTGATGACTCCCTTCATGGCACAGACACCATGTCCCCCAAGCTTTACTAGACAGTCATCCCACCACCCAAGAGAGTTTTTCCTGTGGAGTTATGGACTCAAGCTAGAGTTAGGAATTTCTTTTTGCTGCAAAAGGAAAGTCATTACTAGACTTTACCCTGGCCTTTTGGTTCTTACCTTACCTCCCTGGAAAGAATTCCAGGAGGGGGTTGAGCAGTGGAGTGTCACCCCAGCCACATTTTCCTGCACAATGTTACCTGATGGTAAGACCAGCCCATTTCTTGGAGGGGGTCTTTGGAAGGTAGCAAAAGGATTGCCTCAGGATCAGCAGGGGGATTTAGGGAGGATTCAGCAGGAGATGGAGATAGAGACAACAAAGGATCTACCTCAGTTTCTTTATGAGGGGTTCATGGATAGAGCTTGAAAAGAACAAATAAATAGAACAAATGAGCAGTGAAATAATTGTGTATATACCATAAGAAAGAACACATGTCATCAAGAATTTGTCAAAGAACAGAAATCTTTACAACCCATTCAAAGATCGCTTATGTAAATACTAGTCTTTGTTTAATAATATACTTCAATTGTAAATAAGTCAAATATATGCAAGATGATAATAATAGGAGGAAAAAGTTCGGGTTTGTCGGCAATCACCACTAAAAAGCTGGCTAAATTAACTCCTTCGTCTCTAATCCACAATCTGGTCTCAAAGAATGAAATATAGTGGTCATCCAAGTGGCAAACTATCTTAGACAGCCAGAAAAAAGGGAGTAGTCTGGCAGTAGACTGGCCTTTCATTGAATACAATTTCTGCACTTGCTCCATTATTTCCATTATCAGGTACTTTAAGAATAGTTAACAGGTATATGAAGAGGAAAAACTAGCATATTTACATAGCCTTGGCCATAGAAGAATAAACAATTAGCATGCACTTTTATTACTCACCACCACCACCACTGATTCCACCAAGCTTTGGCTGTGGTTTTGCTGGATAGTAGGTAGGGACAGTGGGAATATCGTTCATCCATTCATAGCATGCACTTTTAATGTATAACACTGAGGTCATACTAATCTTCTGTTCTATTCCTGTTTGAGTACATATTTGCAACCCTCGCTGTCTGAACTAAGTTAAACTTGATTAACCCTGTGGTTATTCTGACCTTGGAGTTTTTATTAAGGGGCCAATCCCCCCCCACACACACACACTCATTTAAGATGGTAGGTAATGTAGAAAGTCTGAATTCACCCCTATTCTTATGAGTTAGCTGAGCAACAAATAGAAGTGGAACCAACGAAAAAAGACAAATGATATTTAAGAGTGTCAGAATATCCCACAATTAGAAGGAACTTCAATAACTTCAATTTCATTCTAAAGACCACAGAGTTTGATTCCCAGAGCAGGCATCTCAATTCTCCAAAATAGTTTCAGAAGAAAGAGCCTCTTAAATATGTATCATTGAAAGTCAAGTGTGTTCACACTCAGGATATGTAAAAGGCCGTAGACAACTGAGAAACAGTTCTAAAGGCCTTTGTGTACTTGGACTACCTACTTCAGGACATAGAGCAAAGGCAGCTTATTAGGAGCTAATACTGTGTGTCAAATTAACTATCATAAATCAACTTCCTGGGAGCAGATATCGAAATGGATGAACATCTAGAATCCTAATAATAAATAAGCTCTAGGTTTGGTCACCATTTTTGAGTTCTTCTGCCTCTAAAAAAGATATACACTCAAGTCTCCAGAGTTTTTTTCGGGAGTGGGGTGGGGGGAACACATCCTATGGGCCTGGGAGAAAAATGTGGTACCAGGAAATGAACCTTGGCCTCCTGTATATAAAGCATGTGCATTAGCCCTTGATTATCCCCCAGGTTCTTGTGCTCATATTTTTACAGCTGCCACCAAATGGCTTCTTTAAATCAACTGGCTTCAATAAACAATAGGACTTCTGCTCCTGGATTTCATAGGACTATAACAAAGGAAGAAGGCGAGGGATTCTTAACTTCCATCAGCAAAACAAAACTCTAAAACAACAGATAGATACACACTTCTATGAAAAAAATGCCTATTAGTTTATCTTTAAATTTATTAGTTATGGTCCTAGTAGTAGAGGGCTTCTAGAAACACCTATCTAAAGGTTGACTGTAATCTTCTCTCAAGATAGAAGAGTAGAAACTACCTGAGTGCTCTTTTTCTGCACCACTCCAGCTGACAGCATCTCCCAGAAGGGAGAATTTACCTGCTTTTGGCTCCCTACTTTTGAGATTACTATTAAGTGGACTCCTTTTTTGGGGGGGAGGTCCACAACTGGTGGTGCTCAGGGTTACTCCCGGTACTGCATTCCTCAAGGCTCAGGGGACCATTTGGGATATCAGAGATCAAACTTGGGTCAGCTGCATGCAAAGCAAGGGTCTTACTTGCTGTGCCATTGCTCTGGTCCATAGGCTCTTTTTTGATTATCTGAAATTGTAGCAATTAATTATTAAGTTTATGGATCATATAGGGCACCAGAAAGACAGTTCTAGAGTACTGCAACCCACGTCACTTCATGTAACCTCACTTTCAGGGAAGTCAAATTAAGTCAACAACCTAGAGTGCCTTTCAATGGAGGCTTTTGTTTTCATTGGTAGTAACCAGCCTTTCCCATATCCTGGACAGTCATATTGGAATGAGGTGAGTAGAGCTGGAACCAGCCCCTAGATGACCGGAACATGGCATAGGCTCCCAACTCCACAGAAGGGTGCTGTGAAAGAAGTTGAAAGTCCAAACATTTGACTCTGTTATTTACCCCCTATTTTAGCCCTTCTTCCTGGTCTTGAACATTCACTGGACTAATTTCCAGAATATTTATGTCTCTCTTGAGCTATTACCTTGATTAACATATTAGTATGTGGTGGTGCAACCTATCTGGGTTGGAGATAAAATGCTAGCCTATTCCATTAAATAGAAGAAAGTATTGTTTAGAGGCTGGACTAGGTTGCACATGAGCCTAAAAAAGGGCCAAGGGAGGAGTTTCCCATGTCTAAAGTTGCACCATGAGCAAAGAAAAGCCTCAAACTACCCATGGTAAACTGCCATGAAAACTCCTAGCTGGAGTTATGGGCTGGCATTTTTCTTACAGGCGGAGTGTGATAGTCTGGCTTTGAAAGACACATGGAAATCCACTCATGTTGGTGAACATTTCTTCAGCTACTTCCAGTGAACTATCCAGAATCTTATCTACTGGTAGCTCAAAAGTAATAGTTATCTACTGTGCCTATTTCAGCATTAAAACAAAGGAAAAATAAATTTATCTATAAATGTAAACTAGAACAGTATTTATGTTTCAATTTATCTTTACCTAATTTTTTTAAGCTGACCATCTTTTTTCCCATATAGTTTAGGTAAAATGGTTACAATGGCATTAAAATGTATTGTGTTGCCTCCAAATTCCACAATATTGACATCCTGGTAGGAGCAGAGCAAATTAAATGGCTAGTAGGATAGAAGCTGATAAAGTGCAGCAAGTGAAAACAATAATAGAAGACTCAGCTAACAATAAACAACTCAGTAAATCCTCAATGACTTTAAAAACAACATTGTGGGGCCCGGGAGATAGCATGGAGGTAAGGCGTTTGCCTTTCATGCAAAAGGTCATCAGTTCGAATCCCGGTGCCCCATATGGTCCCCATTGCCTGCCAGGAGCAATTTAATTTCTGAGCATGGAGCCAGGAGTAACCCCTGAGCACTGCCGGTGTGACCCCCCCAAAAAAAAACAAAAAAAAAAGAACAACATTGTGAAATAAAACAATTTTAACAGATTTTCTTTCACTGAACTATTTTGACAGTATATTTTACTAACTTTTTGTAATAAATCCATGTAGCACTTTTTAATAAAGTAATAGAAAATAATTTCTCACCTTCTGAGGGGGCAAGTTTTGGTGTGGGGATGGAACAATGGTGTAGGAAAGGTTACACTAGAAAATGAGATTGGTGGGCCCGGGAGATAGCATGGAGGTAAGGTGTTTGCCTTTCATGCAAAAGGTCATCGGTTCGAATCCCGGTGCCCCATATGGTCCCCCGTGCCTGCCAGGAGCAATTTCTGAGCATGGAGCCAGGAGTAACCCCTGAGCGCTGCCGGGTGTGACCCAAAAAAAAAAAACCCAAAAAAAAGAAAAGAAAAGAAAATGAGATTGGTGCTGGAACATTGAACACCTGAAGTAACTGTATTTTGAACAACTTTGTAAACCATTGTGTATAAATAAAGCTAAAAAAATGTTGAGTTACAACGTATCAGATAATGGGCTGATATCCAGAATATACAAAACACTCAGAAAGCTGAGCCCCCCAAAACCAAATAAAGCCATAAAAATGGGAAGATGAAATGAATAGACACTTCTCAGAGGAAGAACGAAAGATGGCCAACAAACACATGAAAACATGCTCATCTTCACTCATCATCAGAGAAATCCAAATCAAAACAACAATGAGAACAACAATGAGGTACCATCTTACACCAGTGAGAATGTTTCACATCAAAAATAATGGGAACAGCCTCTGTTGGTGGGGATGCGGTATGAAGGCACTCTCCTCCACTGCTGGTGGGAATGCCCCCTAGTCCAACCCCTATGGAGAACAGTCTGGAGAGTGCTCAAGTAACTCAGAATTGAGCTGCCATTTGACACAAATATTGCTCTACTCCCAAGTCAGAAGGACATTCATCCCAAAGTATGTGTGCACCCCACTATTTATCGCAGCACTCAGTATAATAGCCAAGTCTTGGAACAAACCTCGATTTCCAACAACAGATGAGTGGATCATTAAGATGTGGCATCTATACACAATGGAATACTACTTGGCAGTCAGAAATGATACAATCATGGATTTTGCAGCAATGTGGATGGACCTAGAACATATTATGTTAAACGAAGTAAGTCAGAAGATGAAAGATAAACACAGAATGATAGCATTATTCTTTTTTTTAATTTTTTACAGTTATTTATTTTTTTTTTTGGTTTTTGGGTCACACCCGGCAGTGCTCAGGGGTTACTCCTGGCTCCATGCTCAGAAATTGCTCCTGGCAGGCACGGGGGACCATATGGGGCACCAGGATTCGAACCAATGACCTTTTGCATGAAAGGCAAACACCTTACCTCCATGCTATCTCCCGGGCCCCGATAGCATTATTCTGAAGCATCTAGAACATACACCTTATATACAACTAATACTCAACAATCAAATAGCAGGGTAAGAGGGTAGAAACTCTAAACACTGTAATAGTCAACATACACAGGGGAGCAGTGCCCAAAACACATGAAAGAAGAACAACACAAACTCTTGACTACACAATATACCACAAAGAAATCAGCAACAGCAGAAACAGCAGCATAGAGAGAACAAGTACGTAATCAGCCTTCTATACAAAGGCCCATAATAATTCCTTAGGGATCTTATACAGGATTACAGATAAAGAATACCATGAGAAATCACTGACTCCAATGGAAACATCTCATAACAATGCTTTAATGCCTTAATCTTACTATATTTAAAATTCTCGTAGTGCAGGCTGGGTATGGTAGCTCGTGTGACTGGGCCCCCGAGATACCATACCCAGCCTGCACTACGAGAATGTCCCGAGAAAACTCTTTAACATACACTTTATCTCTAGGTTATACCTTCTTTTAGGACTTGAAACATGTGACCAGCTAGAACACCGAAGCAGCAACTGTGACCTATAGACTCATTCTACAAGCCCTATTCATCAAACACATTCAAGCAAACTAGCATTCCCTTGCCCTTTCCTCCTCTCTTCTCATTACTTTCTTTTTCTCCTTTCTTCTTCTCTTTTTCTTTTTAATGTATTTTATCTTTTCTTCTTTCCTCCCCCTTCCATATACTTTCCCTTATCCCCCCTTTGGAGATCCAACTATTCCTTCATTCCTCAATCCCATCCAGATTTCCCACCTTATTAAAACCCTTCACCCTCAGTTCTTAATCTATTAGGCATCAAGACTGACTTCCTACCCCAACGAACCAGTACCCAGCACCCAACCAAAGGGACACCCAGTTAAACCCACACCTTGTCCCTGACAAGAAAAGGCAACCAACTCCCCTGCTGATTCAAGCTGTGCCAACTCCTTACCAACTCTACCTAATGTGGACTGTTACTTGAAACCAGACTTAGCTCTAAAAGTATCCCCAAAGCAAGGACTCATCCCAAGACCTCCCTGCCGCAAAGCTTGCCAATCTCAAGAAGTTATGGGTGTGTGATGAAAAGGCTCCCAGGAACCCACACACCACAAGAAAATCTCAAAAGACAATGGGGAAACCTATACTTTCATCATAAGTATAAGTCCTGTATTGCACTACCTCTTTAACTGCTTTTTACCAAATGTAAGATAGTCTATAGCATCATTTTGTTCTGTTAATTACTTTGTTATTTCATTTTTTAAAAATCTTTGTTCCTTTAATGTGTGTGTGTGCGCGCGCACGCGCACATATATTTTTATTTCTATTTTTATCTTTTTTTTTGGGTGACCTGTTTCCGTTTTCTTCTTTTTCCACCCCAGATGCACCGGCAATATAATGTAACACCATTCCCCCCCCCCTGCAAAGACACACTAAAAAGGGGGAAATCTTACATATAAAAATGAGCTCTTATCTACTAGGGATAAGAACTCATACTTGTTTACAATACAGAGACATCTCCCACCTTAAAAATATGCCACATGGACCCAACTTAGACCCCAGGTGATTAGACACCATCTGTCCAGCCTTGAACCCTGGATCCCAAACATAGAAATGACACAGTTCTTCATGACAGCTACAGGAAACAAATCTCATCTGGGACATCCTTAATACTGCTCGGACACCAACAAGTGCCAGCTCTAATATGATATCCTGACAACGAGGAAAATGGGAACAACTTGACCTAAGAGCAGGTTATCCTACCCCTCCAGCTGATAATAAGACAAAATCAGAAGACTTGTCACCCTTTGGTCTGTCCAAAAGCCAAGATCGTTTTTTACAGATGACTGGCTGATAGAACCACAACTGGACTGTATGTATCCTGTGACCAATAAAAAAGCCCTAGTCTAGGGTTTGAGCAATGATCTGCACAACCCATGATCTCCAGTTCTAAAGGTCTGTCTGAGACAATTGCAACGAATTGAGTCTGCTGGAAGCATAATGAAAGACGCTAGCCTAGGATCCATCCTAGGATTAGCGCAAAGACCAAGACCACCAACCATAGAAGACAGATTAAAATGACACTGAGGGGACAGAACTTCTAGAACCTCAAAGAAAGGCTTCATGATAAGTTCCACCTCTTGACCTGTGCAGATACTGAGATCTTAGATACAGAGTTCTGATTTTATCACCCAAGACGGACCAGAAGTCTTCCAAGCATCACAAAAGCATCTGGGGGAGAGTAAATGAGCCTGAACAGAGCCTATAGTTAATCCAATGACAATATACTCCAAGGGTGGTGAAACCCTGTATCTCTTAGGCCAAGGGAATTCCTTTCCGAATGACCCCAATATTTACTGTGCCTTTGCAGGAGGGGGGAAAAAGGAAAAGCACAAAACAATTTTTTATTTATCTATTTACTTTCTGTTGATTTCTTTGTTTTGGTGTGGTTATTGAAGCTATTCTCTCCATTTACATATATTTATTTATTTTCTTCTTTTCCTTTATTTCTTTATGTGCTCTGCCATGTTTTTTTTTTTTTATCTCAAGACCATGGATTTTATGTGGTGCTTATCTTTATTGTTGGAATGCTCACTGGATATTTTATTTGACACTTCTTTTTGTACTGTTGGGGTGTTTCACCTTCTTTTTCCCCTTTTTCTCTCAAACTGATGGTGAGAGCATCTAGAAGGACTCCACTCATTTTGGTGTATTTGATTTTTACCCCAGTTTATTAGTTTTCTCTTCTTTAAACAAAACCACATAACTTGAACTATCTAGTCCTGCCTCCCAGTTAGAAGTGGAAATAAGAGAGGTACCAAGACCAAAATGGTGTAAGGTCACTAAGTAGTAAGCTAGGCACAGAGGGGACCACCTGTTCTAGCAGACCTGGGGGTGAGGGAGGAGGATATGGGAGATAGGACGGGAACAGAGGTATAGTGAGGACAATTTGGTGATGGGAATACCCCTGATTTTATGTTAATATGTACCTAAAATATTATTATCAACAATATGTGGGGCCCAGGAGATAGCATGGAGGTAAGGTGTTTGCCTTTCATGTAAAAGGTCATCGGTTCGAATCCTGGTGCCCCATATGGTCCCCCGAGCCTGCCAGGAGCGATTTCTGAGCATGGAGCCAGGAGTAACCCCTGAGCATTGCCGGGTGTGACCCCCCCAAAAAAAAACAACAAAAAATAAAAACAAAACCAATATGTAAGCCACTATGATCAAAAATAAAAATTATATAAAAATTGTTGAGTTGATCTTCAAAGTTACTTCAACCTCACTATTAAAGGTCCCATGAGCTTCAATTAACCACTGTTTTAGTGATTATTAGTCTACCTGAGTTTCTGTTCTACTATCGTTAATCTCAGTTTTCCTATTTTATAATTTTGTTGTATACATCTATGTATCATATTTGTAAACTATAAGCTACTACATGGTAAGTTTTGAATAGACCTTGAAAATTACTAGGTACTTGCACAACAAAGGGTATAAAGATGAAGCTCTGATTCAAGGGCGGGAACACCAAGGAACTGCTTCATAACATGAAAACCGGCTATAAGCAGTACTTTGCAGAAGTCAGGTCCCCTGTTTGTGACGTCAGGCTGGGAAAATCTACGAAACTACACCTGCCCAGTGCGGCCCAACCATGAGAAATTGTGAGTGCTGCCTGTGTGTGTGTCTCCTGTCCTGTCGCCTGAACCTCTTGGGAGTGGGCCGAAAAGAGGCTCTAACAGAGCATGGCCACTCCACTTCCCTATGCGACCATGAGTTTTTTCTAATAAAAGAATGCCATTGCAACAAGAAGAAAAAAAAATCACACTAAGAACTGTGCTGGATTACTGAAGCCCCATATTTCGCCCAGACTGTCTTCTCCGCTGCATGCTCAGGCCTAAGATTTGATCCTGTGTGAGGCTTCATCCACAGAGGACCCCTTCCTTGGAGCAAGTCAACCCACCCATAAAGGGCGGAGCCAGAGGAGCGTTTCCCAATAAATCATTTAGCCAATGAATACCACCACAACACGTAGAAAAACCCACAATACACGTGTGACAATGGAGAAACAACGCAGGCCAGCATCAGACATAGAGAATGAAGATGACAATTCTTATGACCAGAAAATGACCAACCAACTAGTCAATCTCTCAGATAAGGAGTTTAGACAAGCAATATGGAAGATGCTCAAAGAACTCAAAGAAATCATGGATAGAGTTAAACAGAACACTAATAAGAACCAGGAAAATATGAAGACAGATAGAGACAGAATTCTGAAAACAGTAAGATCAAAAAGGGAAATTACATTCAAGCGAGGATCCTTGAGATTTACAGCAGACCTCTCACCAGAAACACTCAGGACCAGAAAGCAGTGTGGGATATTGTGACAAGACTGAATGAAATGAATGCTTCACCTGGAATACTATACCCAACAAAATTCACTTTCTGGTTTGATGGAAGAATACATGGTTTCACAGACAAAAACAGCTCAGAAACTTTACCGACTGAAAACCAGTCTTAAGAGAAAAACTGAAAGACCTAATTTAAGACAAGACTGACCAAAAGACACATCAAATTTTGATATAAAGATGGCATTAAATCCTAAGACAATTCTTTCTCTCAATGTCAATGGACTAAATTCACCAGTTAAGAGACACAGAGTGCTAAGTGGATCAAAAAACTCAAACCAACCTTTTACTGCCTACAAGAAACGCACCTGAATAGTCAGAACAAACATAGACTCAAAATAAAAGGTTGGAAGAAAATTATCCAAGCAAACAACACCTATAAAAAAAAGCAGGAGTGACCATACTAATACAGATCATGCAAACTTTATACTCATGAAGGTTGTAAGGGACAAAGATGGACATTTTATATTAATCAAGGGGTATGTACAGCAGGAAGAAATCACTCTCCTAAACATATATGCACCGAATAAGGGGCCAGCAAAATATTTAATACAATTGTTGACAAATCTAAAAAATAATATCAATAACAATACAAGAATTGTGGGGGACTTCAAAACAGTGTTGTCAACATTGGATAGGTCAACCAGACTGAAACCCAACAAGAATGTACTAGACTTGAGAAGAGAAATTGAAGAAAGAGTTGAGAAAATATGCCACTAACAATGATCACCTAGAAGAAATAGATAAATTCTAGGACTCATAATCTTCCATGGTTTTATAAAGAGGATGTAGCATGTCTAAACACCCCATCACTATTGATTAAATCAAAATGGTAATCAAATGTCTGCCCCCAAACAAAAACCCAGGCCCAGATGGATTCACTAATGAATTCTTTCAAACTTTCCAAGAGGAACTACTACCAATCCTGGCAAGACTCTTTCATGAAATCGAAAAAACAGAAACTCTTCCAAATAGCTTTTATGAATCCAACATCACCTTGATTCCTAAACTAGACAGAGATGCTACGAAAAAAGAAAATTACATACCAATATCGCTGTTGAATGCAGATGCAAAGGTCCTCAACAAAATCCTGGCAAATAGGATTTAATGCCACAATTTTAAAAATATATTTTAAACACCTTGAGTATATACATGATTGTGTTTGGATTTCAGTCATGTAAAGAATACCACCCATCACCACTGCAACGTTCCCATCACCATTGTCTCAAATCTCCCTCATCCCCATCCACCTCCCACTTGTACTCTAGACAGGCTCTCCATTTCCCTTATAGGTTCTCATTTTTAGGAAAGTTCAAAATGTAGTTATTTCTCTAACTAAACTCATCACTCTTTGTGGTGAGCTTCATGAGGTGATCTGGAACTTCCAGCTCTTTTCTCTATTGTGTCTGAAAATTATAATTATTGCAATAATGTCTTTCATTTTTCTTAATCCCATAGATGAGTGAGACCATTCTGCGTTTTTCTCTCTCTCTCTGACTTATTTCACTCAGCAAGATAGATTCCATGTACATTCATGTGTACGAAAATTTCATGATTTCATCTCTCCTGACAGCTGCATAATATTCCATTGTGTATATGTACCACAGTTTCTTTAGCCATTCGTCTGTTGAAGGGCATCTTGGTTGTTTCCAGAGTCTTGCTATGGTAAATGGTGCTGCAATGAATATAGGTGTAAGGAAGGGGTTGTTGTATTGTATTTTTGTGTTCCTAGGGTATATTCCTAGGAGTGGTATAGCTGGATCATATAGGAGCTCGATTTCCAGTTTCTGGAGGAATCTCCATATCACTTTCCAAAAAGGTTGAACTACACGGCATTCCCACCAGCAGTGGATAAGAGTTCCTTTCTCTCCACATCCCTGCCAACACTGTTTGTTCTCATTCTTTGTGATGTGTGCCATTCTCTGTGGTGTGAGGTGGTACCTCATAGTTGTTTTGATTTGCATCTCCCTGATGATGAGTGATGTGGAGTATTTTTTCATGTGTCTTTTGGCCATTTGTATTTCTTCTTTGTCAAAGTTTCTGTCCATTTCTTCTCCCCATTTTTTGATGGGATTAGATGTTTTTTTCTTGTTAAGTTCTGTCAGTGCCTTGTATACTTTGGAGATTAGCCCCTTATCTGATGGGTATTGAGTGAATAGTTTCTCCCACTCAGTGGGTGGCTCTTGCATCCTGTGCGCTATTTCCTTTGAGGTGCAGAAGCTTCTCAGCTTAATATATTCCCATCTGTTAATCTCTGCTTTCACCTGCTTGGAGAGTGCATTTTCCTCCTTGAATATGCCTGTAGTCTCAATGTCCTGGAGTGTTTTGCCTACGTGTTGTTCTATGTATTTTATGGTTTCAGGTCTGATATCAAGGTCTTTCATCCATTTGGA
>PVKC010036655.1:0-13173 GCA_004027635.1 Crocidura indochinensis
AGAGGGAAAGAAAGAGGGAAAGAAGGATAGAGAGAGAAAGGAATGAAAAGAAAGTGTGAGTGCTGGAAGACCCAGAATAATTGCTAGAGACCTCTGACTGAGAATTTGAATGGCCATGGGGATTAATATCAATCCTCCCTAAGTAGAGAACTGCCTCTCTACCAGGTCATCGTCCATCTCACTTAATTGTCCATATCCCTGATTTGTGGACCACTTATTAACCCCATTTCTTAACACAAAAAAGGGAGTTAGAGATGTGAAATGCCATATACAACATTATAGAACAATTGTAAAGAGATCTCGGGATCTTGTTCCAGTGCTATGTCATTTGAGAGCAATATCCCCATGCAGTACCTAAGATAATGAGGGAATTTGCTTCCTGCCAATATAGGAAAGAGCACTGTCTATTCTGATGCCCACACAAGAGGGAGGGTGGGTTTTGTAGAACCAGGCCACTAACTGTTGAGCTTTAGCTATTAGAACCATGGATCCTGGTGGGTGATATCCGCTTGATTCCAGTAGGCACAGCTGCCTGAACATGGGGACCAGGGGTCTTCTTACCTCATTCTCTTTCATGCTCTTCACGAGCTCTGTTGCCTGAGTCCACAAGTAACTGTGCAGAGGAAAGGAAGGAAAGGGGGAAATCAGTTCAGTTTTTCTCCAGAGGTCCAGAAGGCTGCTCACCACCCGAGTCACTTTGAGACTGACATGATATTACATCACTCCGGTTTCTGGGATATCAGCTCTCAAGTAATAGTGTTATGATTTTTGTTGGCTCATTCTAGGGTATAGAGTTTGGGCAATATTAGGTGATCTCAGGGTTTGACTCCCGAGTCTTTCCTTCAGAGATCACTAATGGGGATGCTTGGTGGGCCACATCATACTAGAACAAATGATCAAGCCAGGGTCAGCTACATGCAAGGACATGTGCATTGATCCTGAACTATCAGCTCCCTTAATGCTAATTTGGGGTCTTTGTCTCCCCATCTTTATTAACCTTCCCACATATACACTATAGACTTCACAGCCTCACAGAAATCTAGAAAAGAAACTTACTCAGCATCAGTCCAAGATGACATTTCTCTCCGACGGACACACATTGGTGTCAGAACAGTAGAATTGAATAATCTTATAATATCTGAAAGGACTAAAGAGAACTGTTTTGAGGTCATGGCCTTGAAATTGGGGATCATCTGAAGATGACCTCCTCTAGGTGGGAGTACTCAGGTTAGTGTCCCTCTCTAACACTTTGCTCTCACTGCCAATCTGGACTCTGATGTCAAGTTTCCAGATGCCTATTGCAGTGAATGGTGCAAGTCATTGACCAATGATGCCAAGGCCTGTGCCACAGAGTCTGATTTCACAGAGCTCTCTGGCCAGCAGAATATTGCAAACATGCAATCTTGCAATTATATACACAAGGAAGCAGGAAGATAGAGTGGGAGAAGATATTTTGTTACAATGATCTTAAGGACTAATTAAAAACATGATATGTGAGGTCAGGTAACTGAGAAAGAATGGGTTCCCATATATATTGCATTACTGCTTTGGAATCCAACATGACTATAGATAATTTTTTAATTATGTCTGTCCATTCTCTATGGCAATCTTGGAGATTTTTATAGTGGTGGTTTTTAGAATAACCATCATGGTATTTTGGGGGTCGAGGGATGCAGGGATTTTAAGACAGAACATATGTTCAAACCAGGAATCTTTTGTGTCATCCCAAATAACTTTAAACGTAGGTCACAGCTGTGCAGAAGGATTTCGAACTAGAAACAAATGTAGGCAAGAAATGGCCTCCAAGTGGTTTCCACCTCAAGGAGAGTTGAAACCTCTTTTAGCCCCTTTATGTCATTTCTAATAAGACCCATTTCTAATAAGATCCCCATTTCTACCAGCATGCACACATATTAAGAAGAGTACAATCAACTTTCAATGAGGCCCTGCATTGTTAGATGGCAGGTCTCACCCTCCCAGGCTGACTGGGTGAAGGCTAGAGCAGGCATGGATATACGAACATTCCTATCCTGACTTGAAGATCTTCAAAGAATCTCTCCATTTTACTAGACAGACCACAGACCTACTCCACAGGATTGAGTCCACTGGCAGACAAACTCAACAGAGCATCTTCTGCTCTGCTCTGATGCTTCTTACTAAGTGATGATTGGAAAGAGGCTGCCTGATTTCTGTCATGGCAGAGGAACCTGAGTGTGGGTTATTTGGCATCCCACCGAGTTAATTCATCTAACAAGTAGGAATGAAGGGGTTTTTCAGGATTACAGTTAGGTAAAATTTTTTTTTTTAAAAATCAAGGTTTCCCGAGATCACAGTCCTATATCTGAGCTGATTGAAATATTATAAATACTGAAATACTTTAAAGAAAATGCTTCAGAGTAAAATTACAATAGGTTCCTATTTACTTTGTTTTAAGTTTCTTATAACCAACTGACTTTTATTTTTTCTGTTGTTTTTTTTTTCTAGATTGTGCTCAGGGTTACTCCTGGCTCTGTACTCAGCACTTATTTTTGGAAGTCTCAGTGTACCATAGGGGATGTCAGGGATAGAACCTAGGTTGACCTGTACAAAGGAAATGCTTTATTCACTGTACTAATCCTTCAGCACTGAATTTTGTTTTGGAAGGGAATTATTTCTTTGTGAAAAGTAAACCTAGACCTTCTCATTGCTGGATTTTGACGGAAAGAAACCACAGCCAGAATTTTTGGAGGTAAATATTTCCAAGGGGGTTCTGCAGCTCTGTGAGAGAAATCTGACCAAAATGCTCCAAAACTATTTCCTGATGTCGCACCATTCACCCAATACCAGTTGATGTCTCTGTACAAAGATTTGAACAAATTCTCACACAAAAATTCTAGCTATATCAATCCTCTCCTTTTACCCTATTCTCATAAGACATGTGACCCATCACTCAACATTGCCTGTTCTGGTCATAACTGAAACAACCAAGAAGCCCTTCAGCAGATGAATGGATAAAGAAACTGGTACATATTCACAATTAAGTATTATGCAGCTGTCAGGAGAGATGAAGTCATGAAATTTTCCTATACATGGATGTACATGGAAACTAGTATGCTGAGTGAAGTAAGTCGGAGGGAGATAGACGCAGAATAGTATCACTCATTTATTGGTTTTAAGTAAAATAAAGGATATTATTATTATAATGCCCAGAGGCAAGAAAGATGAGGGCCGGAAGAACCGGCTCATGATATGAAGCTCACCACAAAACGTGGTGAAAGAAGTTAAAGAAATAACTACACTAAAAATTATCATGACAATTTTAATAAGTGAGAGAAGTAGAATGCCTGTCTCAAATAGAGGCAGATGGGAGGGGAGGAGGGAGAAGGGGGACATTGGTGGTGGGAATGTTGTACTTGTGAGGGAGGTGATCTTTTTATGACTGAAACTAATGATAATAATGTTTGTAATCATGGTGCTTAATTAAATATATTATTTAAAAAGAAAATATATAAATAAGTAAAAGTTTAAAAAAAGAACACAAAACTCAATTGTGTCCAATGAGACCAAAATATAAGGGTATTCGAAAAATGTAAAGCTCACCTTTCGCTATTCCCAAGCATACATCCTGGGATGTTTCTTCTATCCTGCAAGTAGAGGCAAACACAAAAGCATCCGATAGTGCTCGTCTCACTGCTGACAACTCAACCCTTGGACTCTGTGCTCTGCTCCATTAGGAGCCTTGACTCCCTCTAGCTCTGGCCCAGTGTTTATCCTTCAAATATTCAAATACACATTGAAAATGACAAATAAGATGCAAAATGAGGTTGATATGTTGAGTAAATTTTCCTTGAGTATAGACTGAAACGCCTGCAATTTGATTCTCAATTGAAAGAGATGCTGGCCTGGATGTGGCATGGAATTAGCCTGGTCTCACTCTGATTTGGAGAAAGCAGAGACTTCAATAGTCATATACCACATTTACTCCTTTGTTCACCTAGAGGAGTCAGGGAAATTTCATGATTTCCCAAGTGTTAAAAAAGAATGTATGTGACTGGTTTCTCTGTTGCCACTTCTCCCTAAGGAGAATGGAGCAAAGAATCTTCCTTTAATTTATTTCATCAGAAAATCCAGAGAGCATGTCTCAGGTGCACCTCATCCAATTTCTCTGGGGTCCAGCCAACTCACCTATTCTGTTTCTCCATTATACCAACAGAATTTAGCAATATCAACTGGAAAAGAGAAAAGAATTTAATCAACATTCCAGTGAATATTGTAGATAAGCTTCCAGAGACAAAGATGCCTGTTGGAAAGCCCACTCCCACTGACAGGGACATATGGTTCAGAGAACTATCAAGACCTTTATTTTGCTTTACATAGTTGAATAATTTGCGTTCCTGAAGCCTGATGTTCAAAGCTCAGAGCCATAGAAGGTGAGAATGATTACATCCGCACAGAAATCTATGTCTTGTTGATTTATATTCAAATGCATCATTAAACCTGATGGAAATTCTACAGGGAAACACATCAAAAATGTGTAATGACCTTAAGTAGTCTCAAATTGTATTTGCTTACTGTCTGTCCACAATGACTAGAATATAAGCAGAAATGGCAAGATTGTGTTTGCCTCCTTCCTGACCACACATCTGGGTCCTAGAACTTTGTCTGTGCTACCAAAATTCAACAACAAATAATGTTCTCTAAATATTGGTTTAGTGACTGAATAGTTTCAAATTCTCCTCTTGCTTAAATGTTCCATGGAGAGAACACACAGGAACAGAGAATGTCACTGTTCATTGGAGGCAAGGCCATACATAATTGAGTGGAAATTCTACAATTTGAAATGTTCAAGAGATGCTTCGGATCATAATAAATACAAAGTTCTACAATCATATTACCTATAATGTGGCCTAATATTTTCAAAATTTCTGACATTAAATATCTTTTGTAAAATCTCTGGAAGTTGCAATATCCAGCTATGACTTGACAGCTGATTCCAAAGGCAATATAAGAGAACTGATCCACACAATTGGGGTTAGGTGGTTGAGGAGGAGGAGGAAGAAGAGGAAGAAAAGGAGTCGCCTCCTAGGGAGAAGGAGGTGTGTTAACTTATGATGCATGCCATGTTGGAGTAGCATACATAAAATCATTATTAAAGAGTACTGTTAGCCTAGAATCTCTTTAAAATACATAATAAATATTAGTTTTTACTTTTTTGTAATCTTTGGCATAACAACACAGCAAAGGATACATTTAATCATATAGAATAAAATAGTAATCTTTGACATAGTCAAGAACACATTTAATCAGAGAAATTTAAATAAATTGTTCAGCTGTAAAAAAGTCAAATAAATGTTATTGGAAATCATAGAATCCACAACCCCTTAAATGCTCTTTTTCCAACTGAGAATATTGTTCTTTCTGCCAAATGAAGTATTGCCTGTTCCAAAGAACTCATTCAAAGGCTTCCAGTTCAAAAATGTCTTTCACTTCCTTATTACAAAAATACTCACAGTTTCCTTAATGCCAATGGAAGCCACAAATTTCACATCTGAAGGATTCAGTGTATTGACTGGAAAGATAAGAAGCCATTAAGGAGATCTCAGGTCTTCATTCCCCACAACTTGCTCCATATACCCCATCTTGGAGCAGCTGCTGATGAGCCTATGGAGTATGGGTTGGAATAACTGAAGTACAGGTAGTCTTGGCAGTCCTGAAACCATGCTCCAAATTGGTTAAGTCTCCCCTAGGGACCACAACTTTAATGGAACTAGGGTATCTAAATAATTCTCCACAGTAGGTCAACAATGACAGGATCTCCCCACTAGCCTGGACCTCTTTGGCCTATTATAGCTCCCTGCCATACACTGTCTTTGCATTTTGAAGGCACTATAAATCAGTGAAAGCAACCAACTTAAAGGAATCCATCAGGGAAAAAGAAAGATTATGACAGCTTTATAGATGAACAGCAATAAGAGTCAATGAACACTAAAACACCACAGGCAAGGCACATGCAAATGGATCACCAAGGATCATAGCAGCCCTACTGGGGAATTCAGAATTATATTTCTTAAACCATTACCTGCTGCCTGTTTGTGTGATAGAGCCCTAAAACTAAAAATTTAACAACATTTTTAATTAGAAATGTATGTAATTACCAATTTGAAAGTATATTATAAAGCTAGTGATCAAAACTGCATGGTACTCAAATAAAGATAGGCTCTTTGATCAATGGGTCAGAATCAAGTGCCCAAAGTCAAAGCCCGGGGATGTGGATGTGAGCAGGTAATTTGGGGATGAAGAAATTGAGATATAAAATGTATAAAAATAACCTCTCTTCCTCAATGGGTACTGGGAAAATTAGATGACTACATGGGAGAAAAAAATCTTGATCTATTATCTCACACCTTCCACAAAGGTCAATGAAAAGGGGTTCAAAAGGGTGCGAGGTCCTCCTCATTCCTCCTCCCCCTCCAGCAGTGTGTGGCGCTCTAGCTCTTGCTCTTGCTTGCCAGGGCAGCAGCCTTGAGACCCCGCCCATGCTCTCTCACCCTCAGAGGAGCAGGAGGACCCCGAGAGTGAGAGAGGGACAGAGCGGCTCTTCCTGGTCTTCCCCCCACCCGTGTCCCTCTAGCCGCTGTCCTCACCTCCACACCTTTCCTCTCCTCCGGGCCCCTCTAGTCCTAGCATCCATTTCAGCAGAGATGGCCCAGCAGCAGATGAACAGCTTGCAGAATGCTCTGATGCTCCAGTGGGAGGATCCAGTGGAGGGCTTCTGGATCACGCTGGTGGACAACTGGGAGTTGGCCATCTTCTGGTCCCCCAATACCCTCTACTTCAAGGTACCTATGAAATTTCTTACTGACTACCCACCCATATTCACCACCGAGATGCATGACCAAAATGTTGCACTCCAACGTTTATCAGAATGGACCTGTGGAATGTCCTATATATGTCTACTAGTGCTTTTTCTTCCATTTCTCTCTTCAGGGATAGTATATTTTTGTTCAGTCTGGTTGACCTATCAAGTGTTGACAGGGCCCTGAATTATTGTGTTGTTATTGTTGTCTTCTTTGAGATCTGTCAATAATTGTTATTTTTGCAACAATCCTGAGACAATGAGAGGAGGGCTGGAACTTCCAGCTCCCTTCATGAAGATCACCACAAAGAGTGGTGAGTGCAGTTATAGGAATAACTACACTGAGAACCACCATAACATGTGAATGAATGAGGGAACTGGAAAGCCTGTCTAGAGTACAGGTGGGGGTGGAGTGGGGAGGAGGGAGATTTGGGACCTTGGTGGTAATGTTGCACTGTTGAAGGGGGGTGTTCTTTTCATGACTGAATCCTAATCACAATCATATTTAATCAAGATGCTTAATCAAAGATACTATAAATAAAAAATACTATTTCCTAAAAATATAAGAGAGAATGGATCTGTATGCATTTCAGTTCTTCACCCACCTGTCAATGACCCACAGACTGGAGAACTGCCCTCTGCAAGGTGGAATCCTTGCAGTGTATGAAAGACACTTCAGTATATGAAAGACATTTTTAGTAATAATTCTCAGAGACAATAGAGATCAGGGCTGGAAGGTCCAGCTCACGTTATGAAGCTCACCACAAAGAGTTGTGAGTGCAGAAATATATACACTGACAAATAATATAACAATGTGAATGAATGAGGGAAGTAGAAGGCCTGTTTCAAATACAGGCGGGGAGAGGTGGGTATTTGGGGCATTGGTGATAAAAATGTTGCACTGGTGAAGGGGTGGTATTTTTATATGACTGAAACCCAATTGCAATCACGTTTGTAATCAAATTGTATAAATAAAGATATTTATAAAAGACTTTGAGAAACAACTAGAAGCTATAAAGTACATTGAGGAAAATATAGGCAGAAGTTCCAAGATTTGGACCTTAAAGGCATCATCAGTGATTTGATACCACCAGCAAAAGAGACAAAATCAGAAATAAACAAATGAGAATATATCAAATTAAATAGTTTCTGCCTGACCAAAAATGGGGGGAAATATTTGCAGTCAGCACATATTGAGAAACCCTGGGTAGTCAAAGCAACATGAAATACAGCCATTGAGAAAAATTTATGGTACAGCTCTTTCTATGGGTAAAAATCATAGAAATTGACAAGTTAGAGCACCATATCAACAGTCTTGGGTGTATAAAGTATACATTGGATCACTTTGGATATATAAAGTAACCTCCAAGATTAACAAAAATATTCAGTAAACATATCAATAATGGAGAGAGAAAATGGACAGAAGTTCTCAGAAGACTAGCAGATCACCAATAAGCACACGAAACAGTGCTCAGCATTACTTATCATTAGGGAAAGACAAATGCTGCAATAAGATATCATCTCACACAGGTGAGAATGGCAAATATGAAAATTGTAGGAACAATCTCTTAGGGTCGGTATGTGGTAAGCAAAAGACTCTTATCCATGTCTGTGAAAATGTTGTCTGATTCAACAACTAAGTAAAACTGTATAGAAAGTTCTCAGGAAAATTAGGTCTGCCATATGATCTAGCAATTCCACTTTTGGGTATCTGCCCTCAGAACTAAAGAACATTTATTCAAAAAGGATATGCACACTATTATTCATATCTGCATTTAATATAAAAGTTAAAATATAGAATCAACTTAGATGCTCAATGACAGATAAGTGGATTTTGACAATGGGATGTATATATACACACATGCTCTGTCTTTAAAATGAATGGTGCAATCATGCACTTTACTACCATCTGTGCAGAAATGGAAGATGTCATGTTGAATGAAGTATAGAAGAAAGACAAACATAAGATGATCTCACTTAACTATAATATATAGAATAATTGAATGAGGAAATGCTACATTCTGAAGGAGAGTTACCTAGATCACACTTGGTCTAAGGGCTTATAGAGGCGAGGGACAGGGAAGGAAAGAAATCAAGGTTGAAAGAAAATAAGAAAGGGAAATAATAAAGGACCATGGGAGGCCTGGGCTTCAATATTGATCATGTGAGAAGTGGTCATGTGGGAAGCACAGACTCAATAATACTGGAAAGTATGAGATCTCAGCTGTAACCACTGAACTTTTTAATGTCTGCTTTTCAGTGATAATGATAGGCAAATAATGTAAATTAGGGGTGGAAGGGGGAATGATGAAATATGAGATCATTAGTGAGGGAGACGTGTTAAAATATATCAATAACTTTGTAAATCACAGTTCTTTAATAAAATAAGAATTTTTTTTAAAATTTTAACCACTGTAGTTTTCTATACTGTTAATAGTACTATTTCATGCATAACACATTCTAGGACCACTTCCTTCACAGTTTCCACTTACACTACCATTGTCGCAGTATACCTCCCATCATATTATCCCCCATAATTTATTAACTATAATATCCCTTGATTTTTCTAACTATATAAAGAATACTGAGGAAGTATCCTTCATGAAAAACCCTTCATAGTCAAAGAACATGAAATACAGCCATTGAGAAAAGCTTCTGGTACAGCTCTTTCTATGGGTAAAAGGCATAGAATGTGACAAGTTACAGTACCATATCCACAGTCTTTGGGCGTTACAACCAATGTCAGCTATGTAGGTAGCCAATCTATAAAGAAGTCACAGGGGCTACTCTACAAAGAAGGAGAAAACATGGAGTAGCCAAGACACAACCCACAGCTTCCACGTCATGGGTTCCACACAATAAGGAAGTATTGGCAATGACCCTAACCCAGGCAAGCCAACCTAGAGACATGTTGGTTTCATTTCTGAAGCCTTTGATGGTCTGTGACCCTCCATAGAAATAACTGAGGGACAAGAGAAAAAAGAAAAGAGGGGCAGTGGGAGGTACTAAGCATAATAAAGTGCTTGCATCCTCTTGATCATTCAGGAGGCAGGGCCACACTCAATCCATACGCACAGAGACATACCTGATACAGAGTATATGTTTGACTTTAAAATCTTCGGATTACAAGACAATGGCAAATGCTTCACTATCTCCAACTATAACAAAACATAAGACACATAATTTTTTTGTTGAAACCAGAAAGCACTGTGTTAAATAAAACACCTCCCTTTTTATTTTATTATGTTCTAGGTAGGCTCAAAATAAAGAAGAAATAATTTGTGGTGGCCATGATCCTCTAATTCTTGCCCATTTTACCAACAAATAATGTGACCACTGTGACTAGCCACAATGATCTTGCAATGTGGCAGTTAAAGAAGGAAACTCCAGAATTGTCTGTCAGTTGAGAGTAAAGGAGATTAGATAAAGGAAAATGAATATAAGCTCTTATCATGGAAAAAACCAGAGTTTTTCTAGTAATGTTATTGTACTTGTTATATTTAAAACATTCAAAATTGAGGAACATGATGAATATCGATTATGCATATTTTATGACAATTGGAAAAGAAATCTTTAAGGAGAAACCTAATAGATTGAGAATAAGCTTCATTCTATTTTATCACATTTATTCCTGCCCGACTTCTTTTCATCTATTTTACACAGCATAAAGCATATGATGTACTAAGTGCATCAGTTACTGGAAACAGAAGATGAAAAATAAGAAACATTCAACACTCCAGATAAGTGTGTCTAAGTACATGTAGAATTTTAGCAGAAGAGGAACTCAAAACTAGGAGGGCCTCCTCAATACACAGACTCTTTTATTTTCTGGATTCCTTGAAAGTGAAATCAGACTTTTTCTCCCTGGAATTCAGACTGATTTATAAATCAAATAGGTAACTTCACAGGTGTGAATTCCTCTCACCATCACAAGAAGAAAATTATTTTTCCAGAATTACTGATAGTAGAAAGAGAAGAAACACTGTAAGCTCTGATCATGCCCATATTTTGGGATAACTTTGCCCTGATGCTACTATGCTACTATGGAGTTCACAGAAACTTTTTAAGATCCAATGACTTTTATAAAAATCCATTAATAAATTTTAGACAAACTTCCTAGTCCACCCAGTCAGCAAAAAGGAAAAACTAGCACCAAATCTCAGGAAAAATTAGGGCCAGAGCAATAATACAGCATGTAGGGTGTTTTGTTTTGTTTTTTTTTTTTTTTTGGTTTTTGGTTTTTTGGGCCACACCCAGTGACGCTCAGGGGTTACTCATGGCAAGGCAGCAGGCACCTTACCTCCTGCGCCACCTCCTGGCTCCCAACTTTTTTTTCTTTATTTAAACATCTTGATTACATATATGGTTGTGATTAGGTTTCAGTCATGTAATGAACACCCCCTTCACCAGTGCAACATTCCCACAACCAATGTCCCAAATCTCCTCCCTCCCAACCCACCACCACCTTACTCCAGACAGGCTTTCCAGATCCCTCATTCCTTCACATGATTAGGGTAGTTCTCTGTGTAGTTATTTCTATAACTGCACTCACCACTCTTTGTGGTGAGCTTCATGAAGTGAGCTGGAAGTTCCAGCCCTCCTCTCATTGTCTCTGAGGATTGTTGCAAAAATGACTTTTATTTTTCTCAAAACCCAAAGATGAGTGAGACTATTCTGCGTCTCTCTCTCTCTCTCTCCCTCTGACTTATTTATTTGCACATATCAACATGATATTTATCCCAGGCATCCTATATGATCTCCAGTCTCTCTCCAGATGTTAATCCTGAGAGCAGAACTAGGAATATGCATAGGGTACTGCCTGGTGTGGCCCCAAAACAAATTTAAGACAAATGGTTTTGCTGCCATTGTTAAGTCAAGATGTGTGACTATTCCTAAGAGAAGCAGTTCTTCCAAGTATTTCTTAAGACAATTTAGGGAAGGACCTGACCACTTGCAGAATCTAATCAACTAGGAATGACCCCCCACACACAGATGTCACATCAGAACCAATCCTTACTTTTGGCCACTCCTCCTCTCCTGTTGAGTTCTCAGAAAAAGCTGGGTCCTGGGTAGCCCCTAAAAGAAAGAAAACATTTCTGATCATTTAGTCAGAATTAACTCCCACCCATATTTTCAAGTTTCATGACTTGCTTCTCAACTCTCCCTGGATTCCATAATCAACCTTTATGTTGAGGAAACCCCAAAATATTTCCCCAATATTATCTCCATTATTGGGAACATGAATTTCTCTTACTGTCTCCTCTTGATGAAGAATATTCAGGTTGAAAATTGTAAGTGCTATCTAGGAAAATTGGAACAAGAGCTCTCTACCATACATGGGCAGTTGATGTCAGATTCTTCAGCAGAAGAATGGAACAGTAAAGAGCAATTCAAAGGAGATCTTGTACAATGTGGGAAAGGCAGAGAACATTTTGGAGTATTTGATGTGTGACATGAGTTTTGCAGAAAATGTCATCACAGATCCAGCAACTTTGACTACACTTCAGAGCTGTATGGGCACTGTGTTGGGGTCTTGCTTAAAGTAAAATACAGAGGAAGAAAGTGGCTTGGGAAGGTCACATGCAGATCCTTGTTCTAGCCCCTTCAAATGGGGCTTAAAAGGAATAACATATGCTTCTCTGCCACACTCAATGTGAGACATGGTACAAACCTTTTGTTGGAGCATGAGAATATTTGCTGCAATGAACCTCCAAGTCTCAGTGTCCTCTTAAACTTCCCAGATTAAAAAAAAACTTTTCAGAAAAAGGTTGTGTAACTGAAGTGAATAAAGTTAACAAAATCTTTGTAAGTAAAGAAAAGGTGACACAGTGGGGAAAATCTATTTCACAAGTGACGGTGGAACATTTTCTTTTGTGTCATGGCTGTTTGCATAAGTAGTTCTGGAATATACATCACAAAAAACTGTAGACATGTGAGAGCCACTCTAATGTGGCATGGCATAGAATGCAAATGAAATGTTGGATTCATGTTTTCCCAACACAATGATCACATTGGTGTTTCTTTTTTTTTTTGTTTGTTTGTTTTGTTTTTGTTTTTTTGCTTTTTGGGCCACACCCAGTGACGCTCAGGGGTTACTCCTGGCTATGCGCTCAGAAGTCGCTCCTGGCAGGCACGGGGGACCATATGGGAACCGGGGGATCGAACCGTGGTCCGTCCTAGGCAAGGCAGCAGGCACCTTACCTCCTGCGCCACCTCCCGGCTCCCACATTGGTGTTTCAACTGATGTTGAAATGAGTTTTTCAGATAAAAAGAGAAGTTGGATCAGCATTAACCTTTGGCTTACTGATGGAAGCCTGTATTTCTTTTTTTTTTTTTTT
>PVKC010036656.1:0-13165 GCA_004027635.1 Crocidura indochinensis
AAGAGAGAAAAACAAGGGTGGGGAAAGTTCTTTTCCCAGAAAAACAACAACAACAACATCCTGTAAGTAAATATTGCCGGGAGACTGGAAAAAATTTGAGCAGGAAAAGATTTTGGAAGTAAATGGGCTTGTTTAGTGCCAATTTAGGAATTTGCACTAATTGTAATCTGTGAGAAAGTGAAGTCTGTTTGCTTTGCTTTCTTTATGTACCAAACATAATGCTTTGCACATAGTATGGTCTTCCTAAGTTGAATTGGATTTGCTTATGAACTTTATTGCCAACATTCTAGCATTATACAGCTGGTTAGAAGATTTTTCTTTTAAAGTTAAATATTCAGAGTTTCTAGATTCTCTCGTTGATGGTATTTGTTGTAAAGCTTATTCCAGTTACTTTGCTGAATTATAAAGTGAATTAAAATATCATATTATTATTATTATTTATTTTTTTTGGCCACACTTGCTTGTGTTCAGGGCTTTCTCCTGACTGTCTCAGGGTATCACTTCTGAAAGTTGTTAGGGAGCCAGTATATGGGGTGCCAAGAATTGAACTTGCATTGGTTAAATATAAGGCAAGTGCCCTACTCACTATTTTATCTCTCTAGCTCAGAATATTAGTTTTAACATTTATTAATGCCATTCATGCATTAGTAATTAATTTTTATTGCAAAAATGTTTTATTATATGAATGTATATAGAATATATATATGAGTACTTTTATGCTCATCTATTCATTTGTGTCTTATTTGCTCTCTTTTTCTCTTTGGCCCCTAAAAATGTTATCATAGAAGTGCATATAACATAGCATATTTGCATAAGTGCAGTTGGAAATTGTCTTATAATTCCAGTACCTCATATTCATAGAATGATGCATGGTCCTCTAATTGAGTATGACCTATTTTTTGTATATTGTGGCTCAGGGGCACACTTAGTGCTCCAGGCTTACTCCTGATTCTGTGTTCATGAGTGTCCTCTGGTGGTGTTTGGATACCGAGGACCATGCCTACGAGTTAATTGAATTAATTCCTCTCTGGCCAAATTATGTGATTTAAAGGTTGTATTCTGATCATTTGCTCTGCATTTTAACTGTTATCTTTACTGTTTTTTTAACACACCTGTACATATCTATATCTGTATCTATCTATCCATCCATCTATCTATATATCATCTATTATCTATTTTTTTGCAGTCAATACAGTAATCAAAATACGACATGAGGAAAAATCGCCAGAACATGATTATACAGGGGAACTAAAATTATACATTAAAGTAGGTCTACATTGGGTGAAAGGCTATAATTAAAACTTGGGTATAAACTTAAATGTGACACACTGGGGCCTGAGAGATAGCATAGAGGTAGGACGTTTGCCTTGCATGCAGAGGGACGGTGGTGGTTCGAATCCAGGCATTCCATGTGGTCCCCCAACCCTGCCAGGAGCCATTTCTGAGTATAGAGCCAGAGTGACCCCTGAGCGCTGCTGGGTATGATCCAAAAAACAAACAAAAAAAATGTGACAAAGTTTTACGAAGTAATGCCTGGCAGTCACTGGTCTTAGACTTGGATGAAACAGATTTCACAGAACAGTCAATCCCTTTTCTCATGGTGGGCATAGATGGCATTTGTGTAAACTCTGAAACATTAGTGGACAAATCTAGCACTGAGGCCAGGGTCATGTCTAAAGGTTAGTGACTTACTTCTAGTCATGAACCAGAGGCCCTTGTCCTGTGGGGCCTTGCCATGGAGCACCAGTGTTGTAAGGAAAAGCCTGGTTTTGATTAGCATTCTGCACCACTGATTATATTGGGAGTCTTCTGGAATTGTGGACTCTTGCTTTTAATTTTTTAATTGTTTATTTAAGCATCATGGTTTACAAAATTGTTCATTGTTGGGTTTTCTTACAAGAAAAAAAACTAACTTCATCTGAAAATGGAGAGAAGATATGAATATACATTTCCTCAGATTGTATATTTTGAAAAGTTTATAATTCATCAATAGAAGTACACCAAAGAGTATACAAATTTAAAGTTATGTGTACTTGAATCTTTTATCATTTAGCAGTAGTATTGTTGTCTTGATTTCTATTTTATACAGTTAATTTATAATTTGTGTAATTATTTTTTCCCATAATTGAAATTTATATCCCTGTCTAAAAAGTCAAGAGTAATCTGGTTTAGTTTTATAACAAATTAATCATTTTAATTTAGGTATTATTTTAAATTTTGAGTATTTTTCTGAGATTTTCCTCATATAAATCTTAAATATTATTAGTACTAAGTAATAGTATATATTTTGATTCAAACTTGGCTGTTATTATTAACATATCCTTAGATGCATGTACTGAGTTAATCCTTGTACTTCCTTCGGTCTTCCTGCTTATTGACTATTAAAACTATTATTTGCTATTAAAACATTTAACAGTGAAACATTTCATTCTTATTTTTTTCTGAATAGATACTATTACATTGCACCCACTAAAATGTGACAGTTTGTTGGGTTTAAACCCTCCTTATCTTTCTCCCTTTGCTAAACTCAGTTCTGCATATTCCCAGGGTTTATTTTCATTTGAATTTGTTCCTTTGCTTTGCTTCTCTGTATCCCACATATGAATGAGATCATCTAATATTTGTTTTCTCCCTCTTATGTACTTTGCCTTGTATGATCCTTCCAGTTCCATTCATGCTATGAACTGCATCAGATTCTTACCAATGGCAGAAAATAATGAAAATGTCATTTTTAAATCATTTTGACTACTTTTGAAAGGAAATTGGATACTATAAAATATGCTATAAGTTTCTGAATAATATGTTCATTTTTAATGGTAATTTCCCTGAAATGTTACCATTATGCTAGACCCTCACAATGCTAAGTATAACTTAGGAGGTGAAAAATAAACTAAAATGGTGACCATAATATTTTATAAGTTCTCTTACTCCTTTTAAAGGAAGTCATTATCTTATGCACTATATATTTATTTTTTCTTGTTTGATGGGGCACACCCAGCAATATGCAGGACTCATTCCTGGTGTTATTCACAGGTATCACTCCTAGAGTAGCTGCCAGGGATGGAACCTGGGTCAGTACCGTGCAAGGCAAGTTCCTGGTAGTCTAAGACTACTCTTAGAGTTAACTCAAGATAAATGAATATAGCTAGTCTCAGGATGGTCAGACAGATTTGGAGTGACAGTTGCTGATGACACTTGCTGATGGACACACTTTAGCTGGCATCAAGTTTGATTAGCTAATGCTCTTTTAACAATGGCTTTGCATCTCCTGGGTCACTGAGGACTCACTTGTTTTGTGTCCCACTTTTATGGAAAAAAACCCCAAACCTTCTTTTTACATCTATTTTCTAATATTAAATAATCCTGGGCTGTGTATACTGTTTTTGTACAAATTACAGTTTGTTCATTTCTAGGTACCAGAAAGCTTCTCCTACTGTCAGAAAAAATTAATCTCTGACCTGCTGGTAACAGTATGATGACTAGAATTTTTCACAAATACAGAAAAATATTATGTTCTGTGTTTTTTAGAGCAGCTTGTCATAATTTTTGCAAACTCTTGTTTTAATATGTGTAAAGCATTCGGATATAAACTCGCTTTTAAACCAAGTTTTCTGTCTTAGAAGGGTACCATTAATAATTTTGAAAAATTAATATTTATAAAGCACTTTTAGTATGACACTTTAGTAGAATTATTTTCATTATGAATATGAATTCTTAAAATCCACTTGTAATGCTACTTTAAGTATCCTTAATATTTACACTTTAAAAAGAAAACGACATTACTTCAATTTGTCATGGGAAAAGTAAATGGCATTAGAACTGATAATTGAATCAGTTTATAAAAGTGGTTTTCTACATCGAATATTATTCACTTATTTACATGTTTTAAATTCAATTTTACATTTAAATTTACCAATACAATATTGTTTAAAATAGTTATTTCAACATTTTGTGAGTGTGTATATATATATATACTTATGTGATATATATATATATATATATATATATATACTTATGTGGTTGGTTTTAAGAAGATGAAATAGCTCATTTATTTTTATATATCAAATTAATTACTAGGGTCAACTACATTACTGTTTTGTAGATTCAAATTGTTTAGTATGTTTAATTTTATTTAAATTTGTTTTATTTTTTATTTTAATTGAATTATTGATATATAATGATTTGTAGCCTGAAATTAATGAAATAGGAAACATAGGTATGTTCTTTTTGTTTTTGTTTTTGGGTGACATCTGGTGGCGCTTAGGGCTTACTCCTGGCTCTGTGCTCAAAAATCACTCTTGGCAGGCTCAGGACCATAAGAGATGGCGAGGATTAAACCCAGGTCAACTGCTTGCAAGGCAAACACCTTACCTGCTCTGCTATCACACAGGACCCCCTATTCTTATTTTACCTGTGACAAGGTGCAACTTACTATTGATTTCTTTTTTTTGGGGGGGGGGAGTCACACCCTGCAGCGCTCAGGGGTTACTTCTGGCTCTATGCTCAGAAATCGCTCCTGGCACGCTCAGGGGGCCATATGGGGTGCCGGAATTCGAACCACCGACCTTCAGCATGAAAGGCAAACGCCTTACCTCCATGCTATCTCTCCGGTCCCTACTACTGATTTCTTAAGACAGTTGTTTTATTTTTCTTCATAGATGTCCAAGCCTAAAACACTTTCTGCCCCCTAAGAAGTATCTTGTAAATAATGAATAAATAGGAATAAGTAGGACTAGACTATTCAATCCATGTAGTTCTCAATCACTATTTCATCCAACAATCTTTTGAGATTTTAGGTGTAAGACGAATTTCATTGTCATATCTTTACTATAATTTGGAAATGCCTAAAAGACAACCAGGAAGACAGTTAAAGGGAGATCAGAGTACAGTTTTGTTACCAGTAGTGGTTGAATTGGAGGATATGCATGAAATGTATATGTAAATGAATTTACAAATGTAAATGAAATGTACCTTTGAGTTAGCCAGTTATCCTCTCAAGCTTTAGCATACCCTGATAGTCAGTCCTCTGTTGGATTTCTTTAGTCCCTCTGCTTTTTACCATGAACAAAAAACAGACTCATTTTACTGCTGAGTTTTTGTTTTGTTTTATTTTGTTTTGTTTTTTTGGGGGGCTACACCTGTTGGTGCTCAGGCGTTACTCTTGGCTCTGCTCTCAGAAATCACTCCTGGCTCGAAGGACCATTTGGGATGCTGGAGATCAAACGAGTGTTCTTTCTAGGATAGCCACATGCAAGTCTACCACAAGCCACAAGCCCTACCACTGTGCTACCACTCTGGCCCTAGAGCTGAGTTTTATACAGAATACTGAACACATCCATTTCAATTCCTTTTTTCATTTTTCTGTCTATAAAGAAGCCCAAATATGTTTTTAGATAATCCTTTAGGTTAGATGACAATCAGCATAAATTGTTTTTCTCTCTCTAACACACACAACTAGATGTCTTCAGTTTCAAATCATTAAAATGAATATTTTTAGATTATATGATATAGCAAATTCATTTCTGGGAATAAATCCAAAGGAAGAGGATGGAAACACTAGCTGAAAAGATGCTTGCCAGAATTGTTTATAATAGCCTAGATATGTGAGCAACATATATATATATATATAAAGTCAAGAGACAGATTACATTATACTTAAAGATACTATGCTAAATTACTAAGTCATAGAAAGACAAAGACGTTTTTTCATCCTTTTTCTCCTCTTTTTCTTATGTATGCTTTTTGTTTTGTACCCCATTAGGAAGTGCTCAGGGATTACTACATGCTCTGTGCTCAAGGTTAACTCTTAGATATGTTCAGTGTGCAGTAAGTGTATGCTGAGGATAAAAAAAAGAATAGAATGATAGAACCTGGGTTGGTTGCATGCAATATAAACACTCTACTCTTTCTGCAACTCCAGTAATGATTTTAATGCAAATTGAGCTCAAATTAGTAGTTGCATTTATACAATACATTGGGTGTCACTACTAAAAGGAATATGTTGAAATGCATATTAATTATAGAGTCCTGGATGGTTGTGGATTGTAATGGATGGATGCTGAGGCCTTTCTCTGCTGGCCCTGGGCCAAGCGCCTGCGACCCCCTCCAGCCGGTGGGTCTGTGGGTTCAGGATAACAGTGAGAAAATCATCCACAGCAGTCAGATTTAAGGAACCATGAAGCTTTATTACTTATAAGGCCTTAGCCATTATGTGAGGCCTATGCTAACTTTTTAAGCAGCCTGTTTCAGCTGCCCAGCATCTCAACCTTTTTCCTAATCCTCCATTCTGCCAACTCTCCTGCTGCTTCTCACTGAATCTCCTCTTTTACACCTCACAGGCAACTCTGTTACCTTCCAAAGACCTCTCCCAGAAATGGGCTGGTCTTACCATCAGGTAAGATTACACAGGAAGATGGGGGATGGGGTGATAGGAATGGACAACTAAAATAATTATATAAAGTATATAACTATAATATAATTAATTGTAAATGACCTTTTCCTGTAGTTCATCCTTTGGTATTAACAAAAATGGAAGTAAAGATACCATAGCCTCATTGTCTTCACTATTGTTGGCAAGCTTGGCTTCTAGTTGTTCCTGAAGGAGAAAATGAATATCTGTAACACCAAGGCTACAATATTTGACCTGTAAAATAGAAGCACTCTCTAAATATAAGCACATTTACCAGGCTGATGAAATAATCGTTTACAATGTAAAATATTATTTTATTGATTTATGGTGATACATTACTTTATGAAGGACTTATAACTATGTAGATATGTAGAATACATGAGTTCTTGTTCAAACTCACTTACCTACTTGTAAATTAGGAAATTAGAATGAACAAGAAGTTAGAGAATCATGTTTTCTGGTTGATAACATGATGTTGCATTGAATGTAGCAGATAGTTTTTCCATGGAATTAACTAATGGAGTCTATTGACTACAGTCATTGCCAGATAGGGGAAAATTATGTCAGATAAGCAATATAAAGTACTCTCTCCCCAGGCAGTGCTCATTTAGCATTTTTAGTTTTTATGGACTTTTCTTTTAAAACTTCATACATAGGAATGAGATTTATATGGGAAAGAAGATAGAATAAGAATGAATTGAAAGTAATTTAACTTCCTTTATGTATTTTTTGTTTGTTTTGAGGCTACAATCAGCAGTGTTTAGACATTACTCCTAATAATTCAAGAATTACTCCTGGAGCCAGAAGGATAGTACTTCAGGTAGGGTGCTTGCCTTGCACATAGCCACTTGGGTTAGAGTTTAGGCATCCCATATTGTCCTTTTGTCCTACCAGGAGAGATCTTCAGCTCAAGGTCAGAAGTAACCCATGCACACTGCCAGTGAGCCCTCTACTAAACAGAATTACTTCTGTCTGGCTCGGGGGGGAATCATATAAGAGACCAGGGGTTGAATTTGAGTCAGTGGCATGAAAGGCAAATCTTCTACCTACTGTACTATTGCTCCAGTTTCAAATGTAACTTAATTTCAGCAAAATATCAATACAAAATAGTATATAGGATATATTAACTTATAAAGAATAATATTTTCTTCATTGTAAAAAATATGAGTGCTTATGTGCTATTCATGTTGAATGTATTGGATAGTGTCTGCCATTAAGCTTGGCTCTCCTGCTCCATGCCTTTGGACTTAAAAGTTCATAATGGTGGCGCAGTGGGACGTAATTCTTAATAAAGCAAATGTCAAAGCCTAATAATTGGAGAAACATAGTAGTTTTATTTTATATAATTCTACTGTTGTAGTATTCTAGTTTATGACTCAAAGAATTAAAGTTACAACATGTTGACATCAAATAAATATTTACTACAGTAAAGTTTTGTGATTTAAATCAGAACAAAAGGAAGAGAAACATAATTCTTTTCACTGTAATACTTACAATCATCGTGGTGAGGATGCATGTGATGTATTTGACAAATACCCTTAGAGAGAATGGAGTATAGAGAAGATAGAAAAGTTATAATATTTGGGCTTACAAGGATTTTTTCTGGATGGAGGTAGCAATAAAGCTGAATGTTGAAAGGTCCACAAGATTTTATAGGTGAATATTATGGTTGAGAAGAGAATGGTACATGGGTAACAGGGGGATATGTGAACAAAACAAAACCTGAAATCACTTGTCGGAGAAACATCAAGTAGTCTTGCTTTGGATACTTTGGAACAGTAGAAAAGAAGTTATGGTTATAATAAGAAAAATCTTTTTGGCCTAATATAACACAAGTGCTAGACCTTACTGATTACTTAATTGAGGTTCATGACCAGGTTAGTCACCAGAGAAATGAAGAAAATATTAGGTTCTTTCTATGATTTCTAAGCTCAGGAATTCAGAGATTCAAACCATTTTACAATTTGACATATATACATATATATCATATATACATTATGTAATACAACAAATATACAGGACAAAACTTTGACACACGTTTAAACAAAGTGCCCTAGAAGCCAGAATAAATATTTAGGGGACTGGAGCATGGTTGGTTGGTAACATAAATTGTAAAGCGAATGATGGATAAAATTGCTACCACTATAAACTAAGTAAGATGGGCATAGAGAATAGCATGTAGACACGTGAGAGGTGCTCTGTATTTGCTTTTTCACATTTGTGATGAGGTAGACAAGAGAGATTGGGATGCCGGTTGTTGTACTAGTCAAGATAGTGCTGTGTGAACTAAGTGAATTTGGTACCAACATTTAAGAGTTTCTGAGACAATGGGGGAGGGCAGAAAAGAAACTAGGGGCATCGGTGGTGGGAAATGTGCCCTGAAGAGGCCATGTGTTGGGACATTGAATGAAACTAAATCATTAGCAATCATGATGTATCTCACATCACATATCATGTGTATCTTACAGGGAATCAATTACAGAATTTATTAAAATAAATAAATAAATATGTAACAATAAAAAGCTGTTGTCCCCTGAACCCCATTGGGAATACTTCCTGAATGAAGATCTAGGAGTAATCCCTGAGCACTTCTGGATGTTACCCCAAAACAAACAAAATTATGAATGCAATAAGCTCATCAAGAAGGCCAAATTTTCTTTATTATACATAACAAGCAGAAATAGGATTAATGTGGGTAAAGAAAGTCTAACTAAAATTTTTATAGCAACCTATTTTTGCAAAATATAAATAGTAGTACTGAATATATTAAACACAAATGGAGAATCCTCATTCAGCTTTGCAGTATAATTCTATTGTATGTTATTTCATTTGTTAGCGTCAGTCACAAAGAACAAACTGATCCATGCCAACCACTCATATATATATATATATATATATATATATATATATATATATATATATATATATATATATATATATATATATATATATATATATATATATATATATATATATATATATATATATATATATATATATATATATATATATATATATAAAACTGTTGTTTTATATATATATATATATATAAAACAACAGTATATGTGTTTTTGTCATTACATAAAAATATGTATAAATATATAAAATTGTGGTTAATATATTTGGGTACCATTTACTGTCCGAACTCACACAATTCTTTTTTTTGTTTGTTTGTTTTTTGTTTTTGTTTTTTGGGTCACACCCAGCAGCACTCAGGGCTTCCTCCTGGCTCTATGCTCAGAAATCGCTCCTGGCAGGCTCGGGGGACCATATGGGATGCCAGGATTCGAACCACCATCCTTCTGAATGCCTCACCTCAATGCTATCTCTCCGGCCTTAACTTACACAATTCTTAATGTTTTCTGATAACTTGATGTCCTAGCCTCCTTTTTTAGCTTCAGTCTAGGCAAGAAACCCATGAAGGCAAACACCAACTTGATATTCAACATTTGACTAAAACAAAACAACTGGAGTATCAGTTCATTTAAACTTAAAACTTTTATAACAAATATTATTTTATATGGTTTTATACTTAACAAATTTAAATTTTAGTGTTGCAACTACAGAATATTATATAAAGTTAATATGTCATCACTTAAACCACAGGTTAAAATTAATGTTGGAAATTTGTTAGCCAGTATGTTAAGGTTGATTTTAATGACAATAGAAATAAACAGTAATTCTTTATGACATGGAGTTAATTAAGAAAGCAAAGCTTTCAAGTAGTACTTTGACATAAGACTTTTGTCATTTAAAGAGTTTTAATATACTAGGTTTGGCCATGTTAAAATGTATTTTTCCCCATTCTTCATTTGTTTTTTTCTCATCAGTTGTAACAACTAAATTCACTTTTTACTACTTCTGGTCCTTTGAATAATTTTCTTTATAAGATCAGACCTTTTTTTTATGATTACTTGAAGTCTTGAGACTATGGTTTTAACTCTATTTGTTTCATTATGATTATTAATTATTTTATGTATAAATAAATTTATTCAGATTTAACTTACTTTAAAGTATCTTTTCTTTCTTCTATACATTGCATTGCTTTCATTGCTATTTTATGAATAATTTCTACCATTATCCACTCACGTATTTAGTCAGGTTGTAGGATCATTACACTGTAGCCAGAGCTAACATGAGGCTTTTGTTTCCATAATGCTAGGAGTATTAAAACATTTTTTACGAAGTTTGATGGTGACATTTGCTTAGATATTTCTTCTAAAAATAATGTGATATAGATGAAAAAAGAAAAAATAAACCTTAAGCCCACATTATTATCTACAGTATTTATTATCTGGATGTTGATATTAATTCATGACATTATTTGCCTATTGATGATACCATTTTATATTTTAACCATTCCATCAAATTTACATTATGAATTTAATTTTTTTAAAGATGATCAGAATATAGAGCTTACATTTTATTTATTTATTTTGGTTTTGGGCCACACCCAGTGATGATGCTCAGGGGTTACTCCTGGCTATGTGCTCAGAAATTGCTCCTGGCTTGGGGGACCATATGGGATGCTGGGGGAATCAAACCACGGTTCTTCCTAGACTAGCTCATGCAAGGCAGATGCCTTACACTCTGCACCACCACTCCAGCCCCATGAATTTAATTTTTATAATTACTTTTGTTTTTGTTTTTGTTTTTTGGGTCACACCGGCAGTGCTCAGGAGTTACATCTGACTCTACACTCAGAAATCACTCCTGGCAGGCTCGGGGACCATATGGGATGCCGGGATTCAAACCACTGTCCTGCATTCAAGGCAAACACTTTACTTCCATGCTATCTCTCCAGTTCCATTTAAGAGCTTTTTTTAGTAAAAAAATATTTTCATATTTTCTCAATAATAGAAATATATTTAACAGTTTGTAAAAAGAAATATCATTAACATTAGCTTTAATGCCTCTAATGTTAATTCTAATGCTCATATTATCATTATTAAATTCCAGGAATTTTTGGAAGTATTTTCTGAATAGCCTGCAAGATCAAGCTTCTTTTTTATTAAATGAAGGATATCCAAAATCTTTCTAAACTAAGTTTGTTTTAGTTAAGTAATATTGTGTGGTTTTCTTATTTATTTTTCCTGTTTCCTTTCCTGTGTTGATGCTTGTTGTCATGCTGGTGGGGTCAGAGACACACTTGTTTATGATACAGTGGGACTCTCAGCCCCACTGCTCCCAGACTGTCGTAGCCTTCTTCACACTTGAGTTTCACTACTTGTAAACAAGCTCATGGAGGACACACTCCTTCTACACATATTGCAAAGTTGAAGTGTTTGCCAGGGATCACAAAATTTAGCTGCAGTGCTTGTACACTACACCCTATGTTGTGGTACTGAATGATGCATAGCCAGGATTGCACAAATGTAGGCAGCATCTAGGATCAAACACCTGGCCTCACATTTGCAAAACAGCTGCTTTCTGCTATGATATCTCAAATTTTCATTTAAATAGCAGGAGAATTAGTAGGATAGCATGTAGTTTTAGAACAAATCATGCTCAGTAAATTTGCAGTGAACTACTATATATATGTACATATACTGACTCATATGCAGAATATTTTATAATCAGCCCTTAAAATATATCACCAGTCTGTATTTATGGAATTTTAATTTTATGACGCAAATGACTGTAAATCTTAAGAGTTACTGATTTTAATTTTACTGACTTAGCTTATCTGCTATTTTTTATAGTTTTGTTACTGAGTCTTTGTGTCAATTTTAATTATAAATTATAATATTAAACATGAATAAAGAGTTCACTTGCTAATCTTTCTTTTCACAAAACACTTTTCCAAGAATTTATAGAGGGGTTAGAAGGAATGATTTCTGCTTTACAATGTTCTAATATCTGTAACCTAGAAACTAGAAATGAATTTAAATATTAAAAAGAAAATTTTGAGCCACATCTTTATGTGTTCAGGGCTTACTCCTAACGTTGAACTCAGAGATCACTTCTGGTGGCTTTCAGGTATTATATGGGATACCAAGTATCGAAACCCAGTTAACTGCATATACGACAAGCTCCCTACCCACAATTATTTTTGCTCTGGACTTGAATTTGAATATTTATTGAAGTAAATTATTGGCGGATACGGAAGATAATATAGCAATTATGTGTGTGCCTAGCATACACCCAATCTGGCTTTAATTCTCAATGCCCAGTGGTCTCTGGGCTCTGTTAGGTGCAAACCAGGAGCACCTAACACATTTACAGACTGACTGGGATATCTCCAGCATCTCAGGACCCAGGCAGCATCGCATCCTTAGTTCCCTGTGGCGATCCTATGGCCCAGCTGTCTTAGAATTCCCTCGCTTGTGAACCTCTTGAACACTGCTAGGGATCCCCACAGTTCCCAAAATGATATTTTTATTTACTATTTTTTGGCCAAAAAACTTCAGAAGAGAGATAAGGATGACATAAACAAAATTAGCAGATAGAATTTTTAATGCTCTTCCCTCTCCCCACATACTGTTTTCTCAACCAGTTAGTGGTGTTTTACTAATTTGTCTACAAGGTTCCTAGTGGTGTTTCTAAGGCGTTCCCAGGGCTGTGTACATTATAAGAAATCTTGTAGAAACTGAATATTATGTGCTTTTGTCTGTTTTATGATTTCTTTCTTACACCGAATTAAAGCATCATTTGTTGGACAAAGGAAGTAGCTTAAAGAGTCAAAATGCATGCTTACCATATCTCACATTCAAGTCCCAACACCCGAAAGTTATCTGAGCATTGGTGGTATAGACC
>PVKC010036657.1:0-13185 GCA_004027635.1 Crocidura indochinensis
GCAGTATCAAGGTCACAATATAAAGGAGAAAATATTTCCAATGACTGTCCCGACATAAACCAGTGCTAGAACGGCCCACCCTCCTCCAAAACACATTCCAATTAATGTAGGGAGAGGTAGGGGGAAAGCCTGTTGACCCCAATAGAGTCCACCTAGAAGGACTTCTATTTTCATATGTTCACAATCTTTGAGTTATTTTTCCCTCAACGTCAAGGGACTGAATAAACCATTTAAAAGACACAGAATAGATACTTGGATCAAAAAGATGAACCGAATATCTGCTGTCTACAAGAAACACACCTGAGTAGTCAGAAAAAAATAGACTCAAAATAAAAGGTTCAAGGAAATTATAGAAGCAAACAACACCCTTAAAAAGCTGGAGTGGCCATACTAATATCAGATGACACAAACTTTATACTCAAAAATGTTGTAAGGGACAAAGATGGACATTATGTGCTAATCAATGGATATGTACAGCAGGAAGAAATCACTCTCCTAAACAGATATGCACCCAATGACGGTGGACTATTAAATATATATAGGATACTCTATCCCCAGAAACCTTGAAACACGTTCTTCTCCAATGTACATTGGTCTTTCTCCAGGATAGACCATATACTGGCACATTAAACATACTTCCATAAAATCAATTTGATAGAAATTTTGCAGGCTAATTTCGCTGATCACAAGACTCTGAAATTAGATGTGAATTACAAAGCGACACAGAAGAACGGTAACAACTGGAAATTAAACAGCCTGCTACTGCACAACCAGTGGGTTTGAGATGAATTCAAAGGGGAAATCAAACCTTTCCTGGAAACAATGCATAAGCTCTCCCACAGAGTAACAGCAGCTGAGGTTAGTGGGCTGGAAGATGAGATGCATAACAGCTTCATACAGCAGAGGAGATGGGAAAAAAGCCTAAAGCAAATGATCAGACAATGGAAAAATTACTCAAAGAATATGAACAGATGAAAATAGAAGTCTTTGATAAGCTCAACAGAAACAACTTAAGAATCATTAGAGTCACAGAGACCCAAGAAGAAAATCTCCAGGAAGAATCAGCAGTCAAGAATATCATTACAGAGGAACTACCAGAGCTAAAGAATAAATGTGACCAAATCCTGCATGCCCAAAGAGTACCAAGTAAAAGAGTCCCCAGGAAAACACCCCAAGACACATCCCAGTCACAATGATGAATCTCACAGATTGATGCAGAATACTGAAAGCAGTAAGATCAAAAAGGGAGCATCTTTGAATTTTACAGCAGACCAGTCACCAGAAATACTCAAGGCCAGAAGGCAGTAATGGGATATATTGACAAAAATCAATGAAATAAATGCTTTGCCTAGAATACTGCACTCAGCAAAATTCACTTTCAGGTTTGAAGAAAGTATCCATAGCTTCACAGATAAACAACAGCTAAGAAACTTAACAGACTAAAAACCAGCCTTAAAAGAAAAACTGAAAGGTCTAATTTAAGACAAGACAGACCAACACACACACCAAACTTCTACTCAAATGTGGTACTAAATCCCATGAAAATTATCTCTTCAATGTAAATGGACTAAATGCACTCTTTAAGAGACACAGAGTGGCAAAATGGATCAAAAAACTGAACCCAACTTTCTGCAGACTACAAGAAACACACCTGAATAATCAGAACAAACAGAATCAAAATAAAAGGCTTCTGCACATCAAAGGAGATAGTGCCCAGGATACAAAAGCCACCCACTGAGTGGGAGAAATCATTCACCCAACACCCATCAGATAAAGAACTAATATCCAAAAACATACAAGGTAATGACAGAAACTTCACAAGAAAAAATCTAACCTCATCAAAATATGGGGAGTAGAAATGAACAGACACTTTGTAAAAGAAAAAATGCAAATGGCCAAAAGGCACATGAAAAGATGCTCCACATCACTAATCACCAGGGAGATGATCAAAATAACTATGAGGTACCATCTCACCCCACTGAGATTGGCACACATCCCAAAGAAGAAAAACAAGCAGTGCTGGCTGGGATGTGGAGAGAAAGGAAGTCTTTTTCACTGCTGGTGAAATATGATCACTCCCCTCCCCACAAGAAGAAGATATGCCACCGCTACCAGAGTGGTCATGTGATCTAGTATAAGTTTGTAGGATATATAGAAATCTACCCAGCTGAACTTGCTGCAGACCACCCACTGCATGGAAAGCAGGACTGAGGCAGCACCACTGGCATGTGAACTGCCCATGATCCTCTTTATGGCTCATTCTACATGAAGATCTCCTGCTCTATGTCATCACTCTGGCTGCTACTATAGTTGTAGTTATTTGAATCCTTGAACTGTAAGTCATCTTCAAAGAAGAATGCAGGCACACCGCTGTTGCTGATGTGTTCTCAATGGTCAATTTCTACTACTTCAGTTTACCATAACTATAGTTCACAACTGGTTTCAACTATTGAGAGATCTTAGGATCTAGGATAATTCCTGATCTGTGAATGCTGTGGGCCATTTTTCTCTCTTGTATACCTCTTTTTGTACATTTCTAAAGTGTTTGTTTTTAAGATGTATATGCTCTATTGTATATTATGCTTTACCTTTTTTATTTAAATATGCTAGCAAAAATTCTTAGAAAAAGTAGAAATAGTACCCATGAATTTTTTTGTGCTTTTGATAGAATCAGGATGGGATTGTTGGTTTATTACATTCCCCAGAATCCACAATATTATCTACAGCTCTGTTTCTTTTGCATAGGTGCATTAAAATATTAGTATAAAATATATGGAAAATATTACAAACCAAGAGGAGTTATTATCCATCAGGGATGAAGACTCAATGATTTCATACTACAGGGGCATTCCACTCTGAACATTTGTCTTGGTGACTGAACTCAGACATCAGTCGTTTACCCCTGAACCTTGGGACAAGCACAGTTGTATGCACCTACTTGCGAATCCACAATCTACCAGTACAGACGATCTGGACCTACTAACCACAGTCTGGTTTCTCAGCAATATATCTATAAAAGTTCAGAGTATCCCAACTGTGTTTGAGGAGATCATTCCCTGGGACCTTGAAGAAAGACAATAGGAGTTAGAGAAATTACTGTGCCTGGAGCCTGTAGACGGCACTAAGGTAGGATGCTTTGTGGTTAGAGATAGCCTGGTTTTAGGCCAAAAGTTCTTTTTATTTTCCCCTTCTTTAGCTGCACCTATGCAAAATATTACCGAACTTTATCTTTAGAAACAGATCCATAATCTTAGAAACATAGAATGTTAATTCTTCTGTTTTTCTATGAGTCTATTAGGGGAAGATGTTGGATTTCTGATCCTAGTCTAATCAATATTTATATTCCACCCTAGAGTTTGATTTGGTCATGGTATATTGGATTAGTTCCCTAGGGTGGGACCTGATTTTTCTCAATAAAAAGCAGAGGTTTGAGAAAGGCAGAGGCTCATTCCTCAGTCTTCTTCCACAGAGCTGCATTCAATGTAGGAGCAGAAAGCACAAAATGAAAAGCAGGAGCAAGGGACTGGGCAGTGGCGCTGGAGGTTAAGGTGCCTGCCTTGCCTGCGCTAGACTAGGACGGACCATGGTTCAATACCCCGGTTTCCAATATGGTCCCACAAGCCAGGAGCGACTTCGAGTGCATAGCCAGGTGTAATCCCTGAGCGTCACTGGGTGTGGCCCAAAAACCAAAGAGAGAGTGAGAGAGAGAGAGAGAGAGAGAGAGAGAGAGAGAGAGAGAGAGAGAGAGAGAGAGAGAGAGAGAGAAAAGCAGGAGCAAAATGAATGACAGACTAAAAGGGAGAAGGGAGATTAGAAAAAATATGGGATATCTGGATGCATCCACATTCTCAGCAGGTCAAACTTCTTTTGCTGGCTTTATATCAGAAAAAAAGGAAGGTCTTTTAAAAGAACTATTGAAAATGAAAAAGAATAAAAACTTATTTAAGGCAGTTACTTATTTCTTTAAATTTTTTATTGTGAAATCCTATTTATTTTCTGTACCAGATGTTTCAATGCTGTAAATGGCATTCTTCCTAGAAAAGGGAGAACCACTTGTTATAGAGGTTATTAGGTAGAAAAGCCTTGCACAGTGACTTAAATCTGAGGTGATGCATGGTTGTTGTGCCAAACTCTTTAGGATGGTATCATTCAAAGAGTATTAGATCCATCCTCGGCAAACTGCCTCTTTGTGATTTTTTTGATTCTGAAGCATTAAACTTAACAGGATAAGCAGTATAAAAGAAAGGTGCTTCCAAGCTTTCCCTTGGGCCAAAAGGATTAGCAGTTTATAAAGGCAGGGCTATTGGCTGGGACAGACCACCTCCCCTAAAAATGTCCTGGGATTTCTGTTCTAGGTCCTGCTCTGAAAAGGGCAGGTCATCTTCAGAGAGCCTTCTAGGTTTCCTTTCCTGCTTTGTGCACATTGCTATGGTTTCTTTTACGATCAATTGTACCAATGGGGCCATAAATCCCTTCATCATCAGAACTGCACTTTGGAAACCAAAAATAAACACTGACAAATTAATATAGAGGTGCGTGGGTGATTGAATGTCCTCTTTTGCTCCCTATCATGTAACAAACACCCCACCCTATGCCATGTGTCATGAGTGAAAAGATCCCCCGAAGAGACCCAAGGAGCCTCTTGGATTTCATCATTCCAACAGGAGACTCAGTCTTTTTTTTTGGGGGGGGAGGGCACACTCAGTGATGCTCAGGGGTTACTCCTGGCTATTGGCTCAGAAGTCGCTCCTGGCAGGCACAGGGCACCATATGAGGAACCGGGGGATCGAACCGCGGTCTGTCCTAGGTTAGCGCAGACAAGGCAGGCACCTTACATCCAGCGCCACCACCCGGCCCCCAGGGGACTCAGTCTTAACAAGCTATTTTGGCAGATAGAACAGAGCCTTAAGACTAACAGGATGGTTCACATTTTGGACAGAATCGCTCCTGATAGTAAAAGCAAAGGAATGGAAAAGGAAAGATTTTCAAGTGAAATAAAAAACAAATGGGAATATGTTTTGCTTTTTCAGCAGTGTGTCTATGCAGTGCATGAAACTTCTCTACTGGTCTTTATCTGGGGAGACCAGGTCCCTTCCCCCTCTCTGTTGGGTGTCGTCCTGTGTCTATACCCTAATGGCTTGTAATAAACAGACCCTTGCTCGTGGGACTGATACTTTCATTGGGAAATAATGAGACTGAGAGCCAGAAGAAGAAGAAGTGGGTGGAAATAAGTCCAATATTTGTTGATTAGGAAGAGGAAAAGAAGGAAGGTGAGCACAATAGGGAAGAAAATTCCACAAGAGAAAAGGCACACAATACAGAAGCCAAATTATACAAAACAGAAACCACGTCACAAAAAACAGAAACCAAATGCTTATATAGTCATTTCTCAACATACCCTCTTCCATAATAATATCTACTGTGCGATGAGGTTTTTGGTTTGTGTTTTTCTGGGTTTGGGGCCACAATGAGAAGCACTGTAGTCACTCCCTGTGACTTGTGGTACATGTGTCTGGGCTACCACAAGATGCCAGGGATCAAACCAGGCATGGAGGGAAGCCATGTGCTGCAGATATTTTAACTGTACCTTGCCTAGGTCTGCTTCCTTCATTTCCTTAATTTTAACTCCACATTTCTTGAATGACATTGCACAATGTCTGACTTTTTGAGTCTATGTATTCCAGATAAGAATCTGTCAGTCCATTCTTCCTGTAGCTAGAAAACTATTCATTCCATGAATAGTATGTATTTATTCCCATCTCATCCATAAACAGACATATTATTTTACCTTTTGAGTATTGCAAATAATGCCACCGTGATCATTGGTTTAAGTTGTTCTTTAAATATTCTTTATTTTGGGATTTGGGGTCACATATAGCACTGTTCTATGATCCTGATTCTGATTTCTGTGCTTAGTTGATCCAGCAATACTAGGGACTATATGGGAATGAGAGGGTAGAATTTATTTTCCTGCCAACAAATTTGCACCCAGATCTTTTTTTTTTTTTTTTTTTTTTTGGTTTTTGGGCCACACCCAGTGACGCTCAGGGGTTACTCCTGGCTATTCGCTCAGAAGTCGCTCCTGGCAGGCATGGGGGACCATATGGGAACCGGGGGATCGATCCGTGGTTCGTCCAAGGTTAGCGCGGTAAGGCAGGCATCCTACCTGCAGCGCCACTGCCCGGCCCCTGCACCCAGATCTTTAGCTAGTTTCTTATCCCTTGTTTATATCATTTTATGGGCACTCAACCTTGTGTTATTACTGGCTGCCTCATGATAAAATCTGCTAACTAGATTGAACGTATGCATATTCTATGTACTTGGGCGAGGGTTGTGATCCCATTGCTTATGCAAATCAAGTTCTTATAAGTTCAAAGAAACTGGGGTTACATATGGCATGAAAATTTCTGTTGACATTCTGGTCCTATGCACTTCAAATACCTTGCACTCTGGCTAGCAGAATTTTGAGATATGACTCCTATTTCCTATACCTTCCAAAATGTATAATATCATTTAGAGCCCAATTTAGCAGCCAGTCTTTTAAGGAAATCACAGGCACTTCCGCCCCTGAATCAAAATTACGTAACAAATATTCTGTCCTGAATATCAAGTGTTAACATTCAAAAGGTGGTTAAAAAGAAATAAAAAGAGTTGACATTCCATGTTTCTCTTAAGCCTTAGCAATGTAAGGTATCAATGCAGAAGCCTCAGGGTTAGTACTCCTGAAGCCTCCTTGTCTGATGCCTTCTGATATTCCAGGTTAACATAAGGAAGTAATAAAATTTGAGCTATATTTTCACATTTCTTAAAGGTACAGACTATGGGTACTGAAACAATAACTATTATTTCTTCTAAATGGTCATAATCTGTAACCTTCAGGTGAATTATTGTACTGTTAAACTGCTTCTTCCTACAATCATCCCTAGAGTCCCTAAGGGGAGTGGTCCTATTAATGCAGATTAAATCTCATAAGGACATTGGGCTGGTATGAGGTCAATTCCTCTGGATTTAGATATTCCAAGGAATATCTAAACCGAAGCATCCCAAAGTGCAGGCTTTAATGAGCTTAAACTATGCAGTTCACTTGGTTTGGTCTGGGAAGCTGAATTATTGATGATCAGGTTCTCTGGTTTTGAGGGTGCAGTTTGCAGAGACAGTTCATTAAGTTTTGCTCGCAAGTGAGTGGGTCCTTGAGCGGGTATAAAAAGAGGTTGTGACCAGCATTGTTTTGTATATGCCCCATTTTGCCACACTTAAAGCATATGACCGGACCTTGTGATATTGGCTTTAATCTTTCTCCCCAGTATCTGGGGAAACCATTAGGTACTGAGTGATGGTCACTTGCCCAAGGAAAGACCTTGCCACTCCTTGGGCAAGGTTTGGGTGGTTTCTTTTAGTGAAAGCCATTTTTCCAATTTCTTGGAGTTGGTCTCTGAACAGTATAAGTTGATTGAGGTGCAGCAGATGGGTAATTGTAAGACCCAACATTTCTACAAGCAAGTAGAAATCCATTGACATTCTTTCCTCCCCTGCATGAGCTTAGCTCTGTGGACCAACTGTCCAGATCCATGCTTTTGTGACCAATACATCAGTAAACATATATATGCAAATATTTTTAAATTAGTGTGCTCAGCTGCATTGGATAAATGCTTGGTAGAGATAGGTTGCATAATATGGAATTTATCATTTCTATCTTTTAAGGAAAATCCATACTGTTGTCCATTGATTCTGTATGTACATACATCCTAACAACCCATTGAAGGTCACATTTTGTTGCTTTTTGTTCTAGGGCCTAAACTGGTGCTGCTCGGGGTTAATACTGGCTCAGTATTCAGAACTTATTTATGGTAGTGCTCAGGGGACCATAAGAATGCTGGGGATTAAAATGGGGTAAATGGCTATCAACTTAACGATCTCTCTCATCCCAGACCAGGGCATCTTTCCTCCACATTCTCACCAATATTCAATGTTTCTCATTTCTCTGACATAGAATTTATCACCAACATATTTTGGACCTCATTGTAAATTTGATGTTCATTTCTCTATTATATGTGACATTGAGCATTGCTTGCTATGTTGTAAGTCATCTCTATGTCTTTTCTGAAGAAGTGGGTTTTTATGTGTTGCCTACTTTTTGGTTTGTTTGGTTTTGGTTTTTGAGTCAAAAGTACAGGATTTATACCTTTGCCTGTAGTCAGAGTCTATCCTGGCATAGGGTTGATTAGATAACATTCTATTTGAAAACATCCTTTTCTTATGCAGCATAGGAATATATAGATTCAAGTTTTATAATAATATATAACATATGTTTTTATAACTATGAGTATGGAATTGCTGTAAAGCTCAACTTTACCTTTACTTAAGATCCTTTAACTTTAAAAATGGAATCACTATACTACTAGGTACTACTAGGTTCTGAAAGGAGGCAAAGTGTTAAGTATTATTCTTTTTTTTTTTTCTTTGGACCACTCCCAGTGACTCTCAGGGGTTACTCCTGGCTATGTGCTCAGAAGTATCTCCTGGCTTGGGGGAGCATATGGGATGCCGGGGTATCGAACCACAGTCCGTCCTACACTAGTGCTGGCAAGGCTTACAGCTTACCTCTAGCACCACCATGTCTGCCCTGAAGATATTCTTGATACACTTTTAATAATAGTATTGAGAGGGGCAAAGTGTTTATCATAAAAGCAGACTGAGGGGAGAGCAGGAGAGGAACTGGGTTACTGGTGCTGAGAAATGTACTGCACTGAATGGACAGGTATGGAACATTTATGACTGAAATTTAATCATGAAAACTTACCACGAATAACTTAATCTCTGTGTGTATCACAGTGATTCAATTTAAAAAATTAATAATTGAGAGGACAAATGAGGCATCATTTATGAGATAAAGATATATTCAGAGTACACTTTTAGCTACAGTATTTTTGAGAGGGGGGAGAGAGAGAGTAGAGTAAACCCCTCATTGTTGCCAAAGCAAAGGGAAAAAACCACTCAATGAAACCAAGTAAAGTCCCAAGAGTTGTGAGAGATGAGTGAGATAACTAAGAGGTCTCTTAGATATAATCATCAAATTGCTGTTCGACCATATTTATTTTTTTTAATATTTTTATTGTAAGAATTTATTCAAGAGACAAAATTGATTAACATATTGAGATGAACTAACATAACATAATATAGTAACAACATATAATATAATGATACATGCAAGTCAAAGAACATTTCTGATTAAAACACAACTTTTTATCATAATGGCTTACATTATTAGAGGCATTTTTAATTTTTTTTTCACAAATCTTACACAGTGATATTTAAGGTACACAGTGACAATAAAGGAGGGCCTTTCCACCACCAATGTTGTCCTCCCTTCATCCCTGTTCCCAAGCATATGTCCCTTATCACCCTCCTTTATCCCCCATAATATTAGTATAACTAAAAACAAATATGCAGTTCCAGATATTTTTCCTAGTGGTTTCTAAAAGTTTTAGAGTCATAGGAGCACTGTAAAAACAATGTTAGGGTGGCAATTATCATATGCATGGGCCCATCAAAGTATGGGGTTCATGGAAAGGAAAAACTTTGACCTAAGTTCACAGAGACCCTACCCCTGAAGTTTCCTGATATAAGGCCATTTCATGGATCCAGACAAACTAGTTTGTCCAATCCCGATCATTGTCTGTAGAACCCATACAGTTATATTTTTCACAGTCTCTGTTGTTGGTATCATGTTTCTGTACTGAAGATCCTGGAATTTGTATATTCTACATTGAACTCAGGATGGTGCTAAGAGGCATCTAATTTCAATTCAGAATTGAAGGGAGATGCAGAAAGCCCTGTCCGGTACGCAGATCGTTGTTGTTGTTTAAATCTTTTCAGTGTTAAGGGAAGACTCTTTTGAGTAAAACGATGTCAGAGTAGCAGTATGGTACAACTTAATAAGTTATTAATAAATTATAATCATAGTCTGTTCTCTGCCCTAACTGCATTCCCCCACTGAGTGTGACAGAATTTCCTACCATAAATTTGTCCTCTGAGTTCTCATCTCTATTGCCTCTGGATACTATTACAGCACTATCTTTTTATACATAACCCACAAAGGAGTGTCATAATTCTTTTCCCTCTCCTTTTGACTCATTTAATTGAGCAAAATACTCTTCATAGCCATCTATGTCTAATCACATATAATGACTATAGTTTTCCTAACATCTACATAATATTCCACTGTGTAAATGTATCAAAGTTTCTTTATCCATTTATCTATAGTTAGGCACTTGAATTGATTCCAGATTCTGGAAACTGTGACTAGTGCTGTGATGAAATTCTTAAGCAGAGTGCTTTTCTGCATTGTGTTTCTGCACTCGGATATATTTCTAGAAATGGTATTACTGAGATGGTAGAAGTTTAATTTCCAGTTTTTGAAGGTACATTGTTTTCCAAAAATGATATTTTATTGGAGCAAGTTTTTTTTATTATAACACTGTTATTTACCAAGTTGTTCATAATATAGAATATACCCTCCTGGACAGTAATAACACAAACTCAGCGTGCAATGGGGGTCAAGAACTCCGTGGGGGTGGGGGTGAAGGCCTCTCTAGCAAAGCTGCTTCTGTTAGGTTACAAGGATGAAAAGATTCTCAGGGGCAGTGTGAGAGGGCATGCACACAAACCTGTGGTTTGGATTCAAGACTTGTCCACTGCTTGTAGAATGGTGGGAGTCAGTTATTTTTTTTTTAAATTTAAAATACTTAATGTGAAAAGAGCCATAGCTAATTGCTGGTGCAGGTTGACTCCCTTTATTTTTTTCATTCTTCTTTTTTTCTCTCTTTTTTTTCCAACAACTTCCCACCAACAATGTCCTACTTCTCAGTCCTTGCCACCTTCTTTGTATCTGAAAGAGGCAATCTATCAATCTCATTCATTAACATTGAGATGGCAGTTGTTAGTGCATTATTTCTTTCACTGAAATCGCCTCTCTTTAAGGTGAGTTTCATATCATGAGACAGTCTTTCTGAACCTCTACTCTGGACATTATCACAATAATACTCTAATTTTTCTTAAAACCCTGAAATAAATGAGACTATATTGTGTGTCTCTCTTTCCCTCTGACTTAAGAAATGTACAAAGAGGCTATACATATACCCAAGGATTTTGAGGTAGTCTGAGGATAGTAGATGAATTCTGGTTCCCAAATGCAGTCTGCAACACAGTCTTGTAGAGTCTGGAAAAATGACCCCCAGCATTCACAGATCAGGAAATGTCCTAGATCCAGAGATCTCTCAATAGCTGAAGCCAGTGGTGAACAATAGTCTATGGTGAACTGAAGTAGTAGAAATTGACCATCGAGAACACATCAGTAACAGTGGTGTGCTGCATTCTTCTTTGAAGATGACTTACAGTTCAAGGACTCAAATAGCTGCAACAATACCAGCACCCAGAGTGATGACATAGTGCCTACATTCTTTTGTGAAGGTGACTTAAAGCTCAAGGACTCAAATAACTGCAACTATTGTAGCAGCCAGAGTGATAACATAGAGCAGGAGACCTTCATGTAGAATGAACCATAAGGAGGATCATGAACAGTTCATATGCCAGTGTTGCTGCCTGAGTTCTGCTTTCCATGCAGTGGTGGTCTGCTCCAAGTTCACCTGGGTGATTTATATAGATCACACAAAATTTTACTGCACCATATGACCACTCTGGTAGCAGTGGCGCCATCGTTTTGGGGAGGGGGTAATGGTCATATAAAAGAAGAAAGGACAAAAAACAATATAAACAAAAAATACATATAATACAGATAAGCATTAAACATAGAGGTTGCTACAACACACACAAACACACACACACTAACTCATGCACTCACCAATGGACAAAAGGATCCATGTATAGAAAAATTGACCCAAGTACAATGGGTCAATGATCTTCAAAATATAAAACTGGTGTGTTAGGTGAAAAGGATTTCTAATTCCTTTGAATTATCAACAATGATGGAGGAAACTTTGGTGAAAAAAGACTTCATGGTTTTGAACAAAAAAATTCTTTAAACAATAATATTTACGATTTGTATTAAAATACAAATCTAAATACTAAAATACTATGTGATATGGCGCTTAGCACAGTATAAAGAGTCTCTGGCATTCAGATGCCTCATCCAAGGATTGCTGAGTAGAGGGATATTAGAAGATGTAGACAGATGAAATCAAATGAAAAGTGAATTATTTAAAATATTTGTTAAGTTATGCCAATGAGCACTTTATTAGGAGATCAACAGAAAATATCACTGTAGGGCCCAAGAGATTGCAAGGACGTAGACCATGTACCTTGCACGTAGAAAGACGGTGGTTCGAATCCCGGCATTTCATATGGTCCCCCGAGCCTGCAATACGCAATTCTGATCTTACAGACAGACGTAACCTCTAATAGCTGCCGTATGTGCCGCCACCACCCACCAAATAAAGAAAATACCACTGTAATATGAAACTAAGCTATCCATACTATGTGTCCATGGATATTTAGTAACAGAAGCATTAAGATTATTATAAAAATACTAGAATACAAATTAAGGCACTGAAACATTCTAATAAAGAACACTATTGTGGGAGTCTGCATCCTGCAGCTGCTTTTTGGTTGGTAAAATATATTAAATGTTAGAATATTAATCTAGACTCTCAGAAGCATCCAGTTAACCATCCACTAATTTAAACAGCTATATCATAACAACAAGTTAATTTGAGGTATAACAGAATATAGGCTGCTCGAGATTATACAGATGAGTTACCTATTTCTGAAATTGCTTGATCTTCAAATTGAAATCACTGCTTCCTTGCTGTATTTTTTTTTACAATAGGCTGTGCACTGATCCTTTTACATTTCATCATAAATGTTCAAACTAGGGAATAATTTGTACTCTCCTTGTTTCTTATTAGAGTCCATAGTGTACTGTGATAGATCAAGGTTTTCTAAAGGAAAGTCTACATAGGTCTGTAGTTTTTTCATTTTCTTGCCATCATAGAAGCGTGTGAAATATAGTATCAGTCATACTCTCCAAACTTCTGTCCATTTTAAGGAATACTGCTGTGTGTCACAATGGCTGCAGTCAACTTCATTATTGTATTTTAGTTCTTTTTCTTTAAAAATATTCAGGCAATTTTACAACATGCATTTATATGTAGATGGCAAAGGCAAGGA
>PVKC010036658.1:0-13203 GCA_004027635.1 Crocidura indochinensis
CTTATTTAGTCACAAAATGCATTGTATGCACAGAACTCTTTGCCTGGAGTCAAATCCCTGCCCTCTTTCACCACCTCAGACACTACTGTAGACTTCTACAGGCTCATCTTCTCTCCTATTCTCACTGGGAAAGTTGATAAGATTTGGGTCAGCTAGAATTCTCAACTCATTCATAGTAAACCCAATTTTTATGATCTAGAAAACTTGTATCAGTAAATAAAGGTCAACCATCTGGCAGCAATGTGTCAAGTTGGCTCTGCTTTGAGTTTCTGCACTACATTATAAAAATATTACAGTCTAGTAGGATATTAGCAAAGTGTGACATCTGGGCTTCTACAGAATATAAGACTTGGGAGGGGAACTAATTTTCTCCCTCAGAAGGATTGCTGTGTTACCAAGGGACTGAGGATAGATAGCCTTGTGCCTGAGAATATGGCCCTGTACAGAGCTGTCAATCAGCAGGTAGCCTCTTCTAGAAGCTGAGCCTGGAGAGAGAAAGGGGGCTAATTATCCCAGAGGAGAATGGTGATGGAATGCCACTGGGCCTTTGAGAATAGAGGTTATTTTAGAGCAAGAGAAAAATTCTCTCTACCTGTAGTGCTAGGTGGTCATGCATTCGAGAATTAAATGAGACTGCTTAAAAAAAATAAAAGGTGCAAGTGTGTCAGTTATAAAAACTGGCCAGAATTTCAGTAGGTTTCGATGTTAGAGCATTTATTTGGGAGGTTGGAAATATGTGATTAAATTTTGGCATTGCTTTTAGGTGGTAATGATTTTTATTAAATTTCTTTCATTTGGGCATAACCTCTTTTATACAAGGTCAAGACAAATGCTGTATTCATTTTTCTCCCCTTAGGCTGTCTGGGTGTGTGTTAATGCACTGTAATGTTGTCAAGTCACAAAAGAATGTACACATCTGATAGACCATTGTGTAATCTCAGTTAGAGGCTGACATATATTTTTGTTTTCTTTTTTTTTTAAATAGAACTGGAGGATGAAATAAAAAAAAGATTCCCCTTCTCTTTAGATGTTCATATTTATTAGTGAAGATTCAGATGCTCTTATTAATGGTTAGTAGCATACATCAGTGGAAAATCACAGTGGCAGTTTTTCACAGGATTTAAATGAGTCCCTAGACTTAAAAAAAAGTTTTGGGGCCGGGTGGTGGTGCTGGAGGTTAGGTGCCTGCCTTTCCTGTGCTAGCCTAGGACGGACCACAGTTCGATCCCCCGGTTCCCATATGGTCCCCCAAGCCAGGACCGACTTCTGAGCGCATAGCCAGGAGTAACCCCTGAGCACTGCTGGGTGTGACCCCAAAAAAACAACAAAAAAAAAGTTTGAATGTTTAAAGCTAAAATGTTAATTTAAGGAATATCATATGAGAAAAACATTTGAATGAAAAATTAGAAATTTGGGGACCGGGCAGTGGTGCTGCAGGTAAGGTGCCTGCCTTGCCTGAGCTAACCTAGGACGGACCACGGTTTGATCCCCCGGTTCCCCATATGGTCCCCCGTGCCTGCCAGGAGCGACTTCTGAGCGAATAGCCAGGAGTAACCCCTGAGCGTAACCGGGTGTGGCCCAAAAACCAAAAAAAAAAAAAAAAAAAAAAAAAAAAAGATAAAAAAGAAAAATTAGAAATTTAAACTCCGAAAACCTGAAATTTTCCAAAATGTTGGGAAATAAAATCACAAAATATGCTTCTGACTTCTGTGGGATCATGTCACTCCTGGGGGTTCTAGTAAGTGGCCATAGCCAGTTACTATAACTATCCTGAGTGTCCTCTGTTCTACATGGTCTCAAGTCTTTATTTAGGGTTGAAATAACAAATCTTTGTGAATCACCACTCATTCCAATTCTCCAGGGAGCATTCAGGTCTTCTATGGTATTCTAAAATCATAAATATCTTGGTGCTCTCCCTCTACAAGCCAGGTACTCTCCATCTCAGATGGAAAGAGAGCAGACATATCATCCTTTAAAGTACCTGAAAATCTCACCATCTGGATACATTTTAATGCCAATGCAACAAGAGGGGACCAAGTGCAGTGGGCAGATCGCTAGTATTGGCACCTCTATACTTCTTTGGAATCAGTGGTACTCTCACTCATGCTGTCATTTTACTTGTTATTCATCTTAGACTGATTCATTTCCATTCCAGCAATGGGACAGAATGTCTCAGGGTCTTTAAATGTTCAAGGAGGTTTTAGCTTCCCTTTATTATCATTTTCTTACTTGAGTGGAATGGGGGCCATATTTATTAGTGCTCACTCAGGTTCTTTTTCTTGTTTGGGGGATCAGTTCCTGATGATTCCATGGATCCAACTAGTTAGTCATAGGCTAGATATATGCCTTGACTCTTGTACTGTTTCTGTGCCATTGAAAGATTTTTCCTTTAGTAATTCTAGTTTAGAAGATTGTATTTCACAATGAGCTTCACAACCATTCAATCATGTTGGGATTATAAAGTTCTGTCTTCACTTTTGCCTTCACTTTTTGATATGGACTTAGAAGTTGGGGGAGAGAAAAGATAACTTTGGCTCTGATATTTTTCTCTGTAGATAAGGCAACACTCTCTTGACTTTCCTGTTTTTTTTATGGTTTTTGGGTCACACCCGGCAGTGCTCAGGGATTACTCCTGGCTCCATGCTCAGAAATTGCTCCTGGCAGGCACGGGGGACCATATGGGGCACCGGGATTTGAACTGATGACCTTTTGCATGAAAGGTAAATGCCTTACCTCCATGCTATCTCCCGGGCTCCGGCTTTCCTGTTCTTAAAATTTCTTTCCTAAATGAGATCCACCATGAAAGAAGACCCTCCCTTCAATCTTTGCTGAGATAGGGAGTTTTTCAGATTTGAGGTACATTATTGAATTAGGGATGGAGCTGGTGTTTTTAAGTTGCATAACCACCCATTATCTGCAACATATTAGCAAATTATACTTCCTCTGTTCCCTTTCCTTTCTATTAAGATGGACTCTTAATGGAAAAGTAAATTACCTAGCTTGAAGAAATGCTTTTCAATGCCTTAATGAGCTAATACCACCACCAGAAGCTCTAGAGAGTCTAGTGCATTTTTCTTATCCTAAAGTTCATCCCATTCCTATTCTATACCCCTTAGTAGACAATTTCAATCCTCTTTCTTTGTTAACCAATTAGTCTTCTCTCAGTGCAAGTTGATGTGCTAATTATGGACACACACAAATTCAATCATGAACTATATTTGACCTGAATAATTATTTTTGAGAATAATTTTTTCAAGGTCTCATCTGCTTCATTCACATTGTACATGTGTTAGTCAACTTCTTAAAGGTTGACCTTTAGGCTATTTCATATGTACACAATTTGTTTCTTCGTTTATCCATTGGTGAAGACTTGCTCTATTCCCGCTTCTTTCCCATTATCAAGAATTCTATTGTATCAATATTTTTGACGCACATATTTGTGGATTATATGTTTTCCTCAGTTTTCAATGGTATCGTATCAAAAGATTGTCATTGTCTTTTTATCTTTTATTTTATTTATTTAATATTCTTTTTTAAATATATTTTATTTAAACACGTTGATTACATACATGATTGTGTTTGGGTTTCAGTCATGTAAAGAACACCACCCATCACCAGTGCAACACTCCCATCACCAATGTCCCAAATCTCCCTCCTTCCCACCCAACCCCCGCCTGTACTCTAGACAGGCTTTCTATTTCCCTCATACATTCTCATTATTAGGATAGTTCAAAATGCAGTTATTTCTCTAACTAAACTTGTCACTCTTTGTGGTGAGCTTCATGTGGTGAGCTGTAACTTCCAAATCTTTTCTCTTTTGTGTTTGAAAATTATTATTGCAAGAATGTCTTTCATTTTTCTTAAAACCCATAGATGACTGAGACCATTCTGTGTTTTCTCTCTCTCTCTCTGACTTATTTCACTCAGCATAATAGATTCCATGTACATCCATGTATAGGAAATTTCATGACTTCATCTCTCCTGACAGCTGCATAATATTCCATTGTGTATATGTACCACAGTTTCTTTAGCCATTCATCTGTTGAAGGGCATCTTGGTTCTTTCCAGATCTTGCTATGATAAATAGTCCTGCAATAAATATACGTGTAAGGAATGGGGTTTTGTATTGTATTTTTGTGTTCCTAGGGTATATTCCTAGGAGTGGTATAGCTGGATCGTATGGGAGCTCGATTTCCTGTTTTTGGAGGAATCTGCATATTGCTTTCCATAAAGGTTGAACTAGACGGCATTCCCACCAGCATCTTTTGAGAAGCAGTGAGTAGAAAGAATATGGATTTGGAGAAGTCTGGGTAGAATTTTTTTTAGTGTTAGTTTAGTGCAACCAGTGACAGTTCTAATTTTCTTATATTTATTCAAGTGACCCAGATACAAGAAATCTGATCATTTGTTCTATCATGGGAACTCGGAAATTGATCAATTCTCATGAAACTTGTCTCTCCTAGCCACCATTACTGATAATGGTATGAATGATTTATTTTTTTTTAATGGATTCCACTAGGGATGACTGTTGTGTGAATGAAAATTTCTAATACCAAGTTCATATTTGGAACCATGAAGTTAATTCCAGTGGTAGACAATAGACATCATAGGTACAATGCCCTGAATTCAATACCTATGATTACATGAATTCCTGAGCACCTCCAGGTATGTTCCTGTGACTTATAACCACTACCAGACTGAGCCATTTGATGTGGCAACCAATGTCTATGGTGATTGTTCTGAGCTTCCATACTCCAAGACTGCTAGATGTATCTTCTATTTAAAAATAGTGCTAACTTCTCCTGACCAGGGAGATTTTGGTTTATAAATGCAACAGGTCTCATCATAGTATAGATTTATCTGGAGCTTCTCACACGACAAAGGGAGGAATGTTTTGAACTATTTGGCGAGGCTTAGGAAGGTGGCATGCAGGGGAATTCTTTTGACAAATATTTCACAGAAGGAAATGGTCACTTCTCAGAGCCCAAGTCTCTAGGGGCATCCTCAAAAAGTCAAGAGCAAGTTTCAGGTTCTGGTATGGAGTCCAGAAGCATCTGAAATAGACTTAATTGCTTCTTTTTATTTCAATAACATTTCAGGTCTGTATTATCAGGACCACATGGTAAATTTAATATTGACAGGATCTCTCTGGAAAACCAGACTTTTTCCTGTCCTTAATTTTAACATGTCTGTTTAGCAGAGTCTGCCTCAACTATAGACTATTCTTGGTCTTGGGAATGAACTCAGGTCCTACACAAGCTACTGTGTTAAGTTCCTGATGAACAAATTTTTAAAATTGGTGACTTTATCTCCACTGCTTTCTCTTCCTAATCAATCAGAACCATGATTGTAACAATACAAATGCTAGTGACGCCAATTCTCTCTCTCTTTTTTTTTAATTTTAAACTTTATTGATTGATTGGTTGGTTTTTGGGCCACACCCAGTGGCGCTAAGAGGCTACTCCTGACTCTGCACTCAGGAATCACCCCTGGAAGGCTGGGGAACCATATGGGATGCCAGACATTGAACAGAATCCCTTCTGGGTTAGCTGCATGCAAGGCAAATGCCCTACCACTGTGCTATCTCTACAGCCCAAAGGTGCCACCATTTCTCAAGCTCAGCTATGCCTCTGGTGAGCATCTGAGGAGAAAAAGGGAGTCTGAATTCTGTTGAATCTTTGCCTGGTCCTTGAGACATTAGAATGGTACAAGCCACATAGTGCCTCAAACTCCAAGAGTGAATTTAGGAATGGTGGACGAAAGCTCAATAACCTGGTGTATATTATGAAAGATGTTTTGTGGGGAAGAAAGTCAGAAGTGATGGTTCTGCAACTGTTCTCATGTTCAATTAATCCCTCAACAGTCCTATGGGACTTGTTCTCTTCTTTGCAGATGGGAAGATTTGAGTTGTAAAACATCAGTAAATTTGTTGAAGCTCAAAAAGGAAAAAACATTCCCAGATCTGGGAAGAAATGGTATTCTTTTGTTGCTGTTCTTGTTTTCTTTGTTTTAGGGCCACACCCAGCAATGCTCATGGCTTCCTCTTGGCTCTGCTCACAAGAATTACTCCTGCTGAAATTTGAGACCATATGGAATGCTAGGGATCAAACTGAGTCAGCAGCATTCCAGAGAAACACCTTACCTGCTTTTTTTTTTTTTTTTTTTATCTTTTCAGCCCTGGGAAGGGGTGGTGGTACATTCTTACATCTAAATTTGATGTGAAAGCTTCTATTATTTCCATGAGTCTCCAGTCTCTAGAGCTGTAAAAACATCTCACTTTTAGTATGCAGATGTGAAATGCATTGGTCGCCTCTGTGCTTTCTCAAATGATGCTGTGGATAGCTTAAGACATAAAGATTTATTCTTTCTACCTTAGATGCACAGCTACTTTTTATGTCTTGACAATTCGCGTTTTCTGCTGAAGGGGAATTGCTATCTACATGATGAAGTAATACAGTGGAGTCAGAACCCTGAAACCCAACAGCTCTGACAGCTTGCGATTGTGTCTCAAGCTATAATGCTTCTGTTCATAGCCCATTGGCTAGAGCAAGTCAACATAGGTCTATCTTGTCTGATATCACCCTTACCCCCAGAAAAAGTCACTGCAGAGCAGAGACTGGTGGAACCAGTGGTGACTATTTTGATGCAGTCTACACCTTCTTCCTTACTGGAGAAGGCACAGTAGTTGTATGATTATCGATTTCTGGATTTTTTTCCTGCATTTTCCTCTCCCCTATCACTCTTCTATTCAATTTTTCTGCTGTGACTTTTCTTCCATCCAAACTCTAATTGTGAATCTATCCTAGATCACGTTCCAGAATCTCTTCCTGCTCCCCTCGAAACTTCAGATGACCTAATGCAACATGGCTTTAATTTCCCTCAACTTGCTGATAACTCTAATTTATCTTTCCAGTGATGACCTCTCTCCAGGCTCCAACTGCCTTATATTATCTTTACTTGGAATTCTAATGTGAAGCTCTAATGTAATATTTCCAAAACGTAACTTCTGACTTTTATCCATCCCCACCCTGGTTGGCAATCTTCCTTCTCGTGTGAAATGGTACCACCCTCCACCCTGTGAGTAAAAGCACATATCTTAGTTTCTTCCCTTTCCCTCCCACCCACATCAGATTCATCAGCCACACTACATGTTACTTATAGCCTTATGAGTATATATAAGTATACTTATAGATTGCTCCCCCAAATGTCCATGTCTCTTTGTGGAAATGTCAACACATTAAATTCTTAGCATGTCTCATCTTAACTATTAGAGTTCTCAACTGATTTGTTTTCTTTTAGGAACACACCTGGCAACACTCTGGGGTTACTCCTGGCTCTGTGCTCACAAATTCCTCCTAACAGTATTAGGAGATCATATGAGATGTCAGGGATCATATCTGCGTTGATCACATGCATGGCAAACACCCTTCTTGCTGTGCTATCACTCTGACCCTAAAATATTTTATTTTCTCGCCACACTCAGTGGTTTTTAGGGTTTAATACTGGCTATGATTTTAGAAATCATTCCTAGAAAGCTCAAGAACCACATAGGACTCTAGGGATTAAACCTAGGTTGGCTGCATGCAATTCTACTGTCTATCTGTCCTACTGTCCTATCTCTTTGGCCCCTCAACTGACTTTTATATTTCTTTTCTACTTAAAATTCTTTCTTCACATATTGTTAGACATGGATTGATAAGCACATGAATTTGATAATATCTTTCTTCTAAGAATATTTAAGGTTTATATTTTTTATAACTAAGGTTGATATATAATAGAGAAAAAATGATAATTCATTGTCATTGACCACAAAGTTCTAAATGATCTAGTAAGCAACTGCTATACTCTGTTGAATAGATCTCCCTACACCTCCAAATTCAAGTTTGCCTAGAAACTCCAAATATGACTTTGTTTGGAAAGAATATGTTTCTGGGTATAGCTAAGATGAGGTCATACTAAATCAGTAGAGACCTTAAATCTTGTTAAGTAGGAACCTTAGAAGCAGAGCAGAGACCTGGGAAGATTCACAATGTGAAGATAGATTCAGGGATTAGGGTGCTATAGTCATCAGGATTTTAGTTATTTTTAATTTAAAATTGGTTCATTTTAGTTTCTGACTAAAATTAGTCAGAAAATGTGGGACCGGGCGGTAGCGCTGGAGGTAAGGTGCCTGCACTAACCTAGGACGGACCGCGGTTCGATCCCCCGGTTCCCCATATGGTCCCCCGTGCCTGCAGTGACTTCTGAGTGAATAGCCAGGAGTAACCCCTGAGCGTTTTGGGTGTGGCCCAAAACCAAAAAAAATTTTTTTTCCTTCTTTCAAATCATCCTATTTGTGGTAACTTGTAAGACACAATTCCCATCACCTGTTCTTGTTCCATGGGCTGAAGTCATGGGACACAAACTTCAAACTTAGTTTTATGTCAGGATCTTTGAATTTTTTGTGGCTATTCTGTCTTAAGTCTATCCTAAGAGAGGCTTCTTTTGTCACTCATGTCTCAACGCACACCACTCTCTTCTCTGATACAGGTTCTCTGGCTATAGTTTAGTTGCAGGTTTACAAAAAGTTTTCATTGTGTTCTCCTTCTATGGTGTCAGTCTTTTTTTTTTTTTTTTAGAAGCAAGAAACCCAAAGCAAGGCATGCCTGTATATTTGAAACATCATTAAACAGTAAGGTTACATAGGCTCCAAATATGGGTCAGATGAGATGAGGGATGTGGGGATCATAAACTCAACTGACACATGCATAAACTTTGAGAATGAACTGACTCCCTGGGACCTGGGAGTTTTTATGCTGTTAAACACCAGTGGTAATAAATTCCCTCCCACCATAACAGAGATAGAGGTGGCCCTGGGAAGGCTTCCTGGGTAAAGGCCATCAGCACATTTAAAGTTTAAACTTTGGTAGAAAACAAATTAGGGAGCAAAAGATAAAGATTTACAAAGTATCTCAAAATGAAATCACTTTAAGTGGATAATCTGATCATTCTCAAATTGGGATTAAAAGTTCAGAAAGGTGGATATTTTTATTAGGAGATAGAGAAGACTAGCCTAATGTGAGTTACAGTTGCTGATCACTAATTGCACAGAACTCTGCTGAAGAAGAGAGAATATCTACTTGACTCCCTTCATGTTCCACCTTCTCTAGTTGCTTCTGTAGTTTGCTCCTACAAAGATATTTTATTCATCTATCTGCAGTAAGGAAAAAATGTAGAAATAAACTTATGAATCAAACTATAAAATATTTTATATTGCAGAACCAATGAGGATGGTTAGATTCAATTAATTTAGCCACTGATTAGAATTACTATTATATGTATAGGTGTGTGTCGTTCTTATCTAAAAGGGTCACTGCAAGGATCATTTCAATATATATCAGAATGGAATAATCCCTGCCAGTTTATAGTTTGGCATTTGGTGCCCCAGTTAAAAACATTCAGCAGGAATTCTAACATGATTTAACCATATATGATATAAAACAAGTGTGACCTCTCTTCACTGGTGTCATGTAATCCCTCTCCCAACTTCCTGTCTATCTTACCTGGATGGGAGGGGTCTGTGGTTGGTAACAAAGGCATTGCCTCAGGAGGAGAGGACAGAGAAGAGAAGGAGCTAGAAGAAGACGTAGCAGGAAGAGAGAGAAGAAGACGTAGCAGGGAGAGAGAGATCAGAGACAGCATAGATGCAGAATCTATTTAGCTTAGAAACCACACATGGTGATTAGGGTCTGTAAATAAAGCTTCATGTCTCCTAAAATCTGACTGCTCTGGATCATTTTCTAGCCATTATCCTGAAACCCCAGACCCACTTGCTAAAGGGGCTGGAGGCCGACTGCATGCACCAACAAAGACTTAATAATTAATATTTAATACAACAGTGTCATTCATATTTTTCTGTTTATTTTGGGGTCATACCTTGTGGTATAAAGAATTTACTCTTGGTTCTGTGCTCTGAGATCACTCCTGGTGAACCTGGGGGACCACAGGGTGACAGAAATCAATCTCTGCTTCGCTGGTTGCAAGGCAAACATCTCACCTGCTGTACTAATTATCTAGTTCCCATACATGGTTTTATAATTCACAAATCTAAAACCTCGTTTATCAAAGATCCCCAATGTATATATTTTTTTCCTCTGGTAAGAACTGGGTTGACTATGTGGTAGTTCTCAACCTACTTACTTCTATTCTAGAGCAAATTTCCATTAAGGGACTTTGTGAACTTGGTAAGATCCACCCAACAGACATCAGGCTCATCAGGAGCATCTTTTATTTTATTTGTTTGTTTTTTGGTGTTTTTTGTTTGTTTGTTTGTTTCTCTGGGCCACACCCGGTGGTGCTCAGGAGTTACTCGTGGCTATGTGCTTAGAAGTTGCTCCTGACTCTGGGACCATATGGAACACCTGGGTATCGAACCATGTTCTGTCCTAGGTCAGTTGCATGTAAGGCAAATGTCTTACCTCATGCACCACTGCTCCAGCCCCTACATCAGGATTTATTTACACATTTTTTTTCAAGATACTTTTCCCCCTGACCTTGTTTCCCCAAACAATTGGAAAGGAATCTTGAGTTTCTTCACAGGACCCTTGAGTCTCTTAAGCTGTTATGCAACCAGAAATGCTGTGGGCTTGACTTAAGTGCCTTGGGCTCAGGTTGCTTCTGGAATTTTCCTGAATCTGGGGAATGTGTAGAACATTCTGGCAGCTTAGGTATATTAGAGTGTAAAGGCCACTTGAGGCATCAGAGATTCAGCAAGCAGCATGGGGAGTAGGTTATGTTGACTATCCTAACACAGCCAAATAGTTTAGGTGAAAATCAGGTGCCTACTTTTGAAATGAGACAGATGTGGCCTGGAAATATTAAGAAATTTTCCTAAAGGCACAATAAAACCTCCAGGTATCCAAATAAAAAAGATGAACACATAAGAGTGGGCCAATACCCAGATATTGAAGGATTTATCTCCCTCAAGCCTTAGGTGCAATGCTAACCTCTTCACTGTTAGGTCCAAATCCACAAGCTCTCTACTCTGAGAGTGACGAATCTTTTTCTCTTCACTAGTGTTTAGTGAGCAAGTTGCTAATGACCTAACATATATGAGCAGAAAATAAGAAGGCAAGAAGGGAAAGGCTAGGAGTGGAAAGCTATAAAAGTTGGTTTGACATCACTGAGTGCCATAGCTTGAAAAAATAATAAATTATCTGCTCCACTTCCTTTTAAATCTGAGAAATGTGAAGGTATAGATTTATTTTTTGTTAGAATTCTGCTTCTCCTGGGCTCCCCCAGGAGAAAAGAGGGCAGTCCACATTCTCTTGGGGAAGTGGCAGCTTGCTACGAGTGATGATGTGTGATCAATTCTGGAGGAGAAAGTAACTCTATGGACATCAATCCTCAAGAGAGGAAATCATCTTTATCTTCGACCTCCCTTAAGGTAGATGATTTCACATCTTCTTCTCACTATCTACTGCCCCCTCACAGGATTAAAGCAAGCTAAATCTTGCAGCTCAAGTTGAGAACAAACAAGGTCATATTATTAAAATCTCTTAATTGCAATTTTTTTTGTCTTTGAGAAATGATAAACTCTGTCAGACTTTCTTTTTATTCTTATAAGCCGGCCCACCGGCTTTTTGCATTTCTTTCTAGCTGCTCGAAGATATTTTAAATATATGTCTCTGTTGAACCAATACTTTTGTTTATTAGGTAAGCACAGAATGCCACACATGATTGACTTGGGAGTTGTATCATTTTCCAGCCACACGCATATCTCAAAATTGCTTTATGCTTAAACAATTCTAAATGCTTAGAGTACATATCAACAAACAATGGTATTAAAGTACAAGTAAATTTGTATGAGGCAGTCATGTATACATATATTTATGCTCAAGATAATTTTAGTATGATTTTCTGCTGCTGTTTTAGAAAATTAAAACCCAGAATTAAGATGTGACATAAGACTGTATTTCATGTTTCGTTTATATGTATAAAAAATCAACTCTATATGGACTTTAAGACTTTAACACAGACTATAAACTTGAAGATGCCTGTAAGGAAAGAGGGAAATGCTTTAAGACATTGGTCTTTGTAATGATTTCTTGGTCAGGACACTCAAAGTTCAGGAAACAAAACACAAAAATATGTAAGTGAGAGTCTATCAAACTAAAAACCTTCTGTCCTAAAATTGAAAAACAAGCAGAGCAAACAGACAAATTATAAAATTAAACAAACTATTGCATGTCACATGTATCTGAAAAATAAATTACTATTAAAATATATAAAGAGCGTCATTAATTTAATAGTGAGAAAAACAAATCATTTTATTTAAAAGTAAACAAAGGGCTTGAATGGACTTTTCTCTAAGTAAACATACAAGAGGGCCAACAGATTTCGGAGAGAAAGGGTGTTCAAAATCAATAATCATCAAAGACAGAAATCAAAACCACACTGAGATGTCACCTTGTATAAAATAGATGACGACTGCCCCCGAATTTATATGGTATGTGCAGATGTTGAGGAGAAATTGGAACCCTTGTGCATTATTTGTGGGAATGTAAAATGCCTCAAATATTATAAGATTAATTAAAAGCATCCTCAAAACTTAAAATAAAATAGAACTCACATATAATTCTGTCCAACTATATATACAAAGTAATTAAGAGGATACTGATGAAAAATCTTCACTCCTATATCTGCTGTATCATTCCTTATTAGCACTCAGGTAGGAAAACAGTTTAAATGTCCAGTAATGGATGCATGGATCATAAAATCATGTTATATACACAGTTGTTCTCTATAAAAGAAGAAAATCCTGTATATCAAACAATGCGGGTGAACCTAGGAGACAATATATTAAATGAAGTTGATCTTAGAAAGAAAAGCACTACATGATCATACTTGCAGGCAGTCATTCAGACAATAAAAACAGTGTTAAAAGGGGACTGAGAGATAGCACAGTGGGTAGTGAGCCTGGTCTCCAGAGCACCACCAGGAGTGATCTTGGCTCACAAACCAGGAGTAAGGCCTGCAGACCTTACAGTGTAACTAAAATACAAGAAACAAGCAATCAAAAAATAACCACAATAGTAGAAAGGTAATTGTCTCCCCTTTGGGAAAGAGGAAATTTTTTCATAAATATAAGTTTTCACTTATGCAAGATGAGTCAAGTCTAGAAATTAACTGTACAACATCATACATACTTATCTCAAGCATTCT